>JAODKN010000079.1:8622826-8635827 GCA_026774425.1 Petrocephalus zakoni
ATAATGCCGCGCTTCGAGGAAGCAGCAGGAGCTGTTAACATGACAGCCCAGCGACTTCAGCTGCTCCTGGGCAGAGGGCACGGCCTGGCCTGGGGGATGGCGCGGTGGGCTTAGGCGGTGCGGCTGCCAAGGTCTTTATATTAAAGCGGATTCCTTTCGTTATTTAAGAGACGCTCGGAAGGATTTGTGGCATTCCACCGTGGCCGTCGTCACTTTCTTTGGAGCGATTTCACATCTCCTAACGTAACCACAGAAGCCGAGAGCCTCTCGGTGCCAAAAGGATTTCGAACTGGCCTAGATCACAAAATGAGCATCCTGGAAAAATAATCAGACTAAACTGTTATGAATAATCCTAGTGTGCTTTGTGATCCTGCTCAGTATGATTTTTTCTGCAGGTGTGACAACACACAGTAGGTGAACTATAATGTACGCAGTTCACTATGCAAAATTCTTATCGCTATTTGGGCAAAGATGTTAAGGCTGTTAACGGAGAGAAGTTAAGCCGATTAACGTGTCACAGTGACTGTACTGTTATTTGTTATGACGATGAAAATAATACAGCAGAAAATACCGATCTTTGTCAATATGACAATACTGCTTTACTACCAACCCATACAGAAAAAAAAACACTGAACAATGGTCGTCATGTCAGGCAGCTGGGTAAAGTACTAATGGACTAGCATGTTTATATCGGGGAATTAGAGAAGCATAGGAAAAGACTGATCACCTGTGCAGCACTTCTTCAGAGCAGATTTGATCATTTAAAAGCGCACACTGACTCCCCCCCCCCCCCACAATGCACACACACCCAGCCAATAAGCACACAGAATGGCTTCTCTGCCTGAGTGTGTGACACGAGTGTGACGCCTTTAGTGACGACTGACTCTGTGTCCCCAAAGGCGTCTCCCACTCGCTCATTATCTCCCGCGGATTGATTTTTATTACAGACACCGTCAGAGGTTAAGTCAGGGTGCCTAACCTCCTCGGGGTCTTTGTAAATGTTACGTCAGCCATCATTACGCCTGACACTTTGTCTGTTCGACAAGTAAGGATTCATCTCCTTGCCTCAAGGAGACACTGACACTATGGGGTTTTTTATGGATATGTGTGTGTAAGCAGTAAGGTGTACAGAGGGTACAAGAGAGGCAGTGTGCCTTAACTCACAGTCAGAACAGTTTCGAACATGCAGCTCTGTGGAAAAAAACCTTAGGTGATTTGCTAATATTTTATCCATGTGAGTCCCAGCGGCCGACTGCTCCATTTATCAGCGTGACGTCCGATGTTATCTCTGCGTCTGTGGATATAAATGGGGGGAAACAATATGGCCTGATTGTCTGTTTCTAATCATAGGCAGCTGTTTGGGGGTGGGGGGGTGTAACATCTGCATGGACAGGAGTGAGGGGCGCCCCCCCCCAGCTGTGCGGCCACAGTTGCTCCACGGGAGCTGAGTGGGATGGGAGGCCGCCGACTCGCTGCACCTCGACATAAAGAGGGAGAGACGGAAAGAAGTCTCCGTGCTCCTCACCCTGCTGCCGAGACGCACTTGGCTCAGATACTCACAGTGTTTCCTTACAAAACCAAACGCAAACCCAGGTCCTAATCTGTATTATACCGAAACTGCGCATTTAGCATAACGTTACACTCACAATACTGTACAGCTTCGCTGAGACGGTATCGCTTTCCCTGGCAGTTATACGTTAAATATTTGTATTTGTCGTTGCATTTAGCTAAATAAAGGAATGCAGAACATCTTTTTATACCCATGTTTTGAGTATGTTTCGTGGTAATGAAGGCACTATTATCCGCTGTGCTTGTAACCACTCAATAGGCAATTAGTCCAAATTGCACGGGTTTAAACCTGCTTCTATCCCCAGGGGTGTTGACGAGACGCGCGCTGGGAAAGGTTGCTATACAGCTCTGCGTTCTTCACGGTGAAATTTATTTCTGTTTATTTCTCCTTCTTATTCCTGACGCTTCAGTCCAGTTTCAAAAGTAACGTTAAACCGCTATGGTGTAGGTTTTTGTTTTGGTTGCTGTTTTTTTTCCTAAGAGCTTGGCCTCCAACTTCCATTCGGAAAAAAAGAGATAAATAATAATTGTGGTTTGTCATAAAAAAACAATGCTGATTTGTCATTGCATTGTTGCACTGTTTTATATGTATGCAAACAGATATTAAATGGGCTTTATGTACATATAAGCTCACATACAGTTACAGCTCACATACAGTTAAGAATATTAAACATAATAAACATATTCTAAGCTATTATTGAACAGTAGTATACTACAGAGATTTGTATGAAAGATTCTAAAATGATGCAATGGATTAGCGTTGTGTCCAGGGTGTAAGAGAAGTCTTAAGGAAAGTCTTCTGAAAGTAGCTGAAATGCAGGCCATTGAATTGCTAATGTTTTGCAGGGTGGCTAACAAGCAGCTATGATTAGAGGCTGTCTGATTTTATGATACTATTTTTCATAAGACTGTGCCAAAGGGCTTTTCCTTTATGTCTTTAGATTTACTGTTCACACTTAATGTCCAACTAGTTGTACAACATGACTCTCAGAGAGTGTCACGCATTTTCCTTGTCCTTTTATTGACCTGAGCCTGACACTTTTTCAAAAGCTACTGGGAAAATCATTTTGTCTTTTGTGACAGATTTTTACTGAACCTTTTTCAGTTGCAAGAATGTTGTGTCAGTGTTGTGATATTTATGCTTCCAGGCTCATCCTTTCCTTCAGGCAAATTAGCACGACTTTTTGTTTTAATTTTCAGCCTTGTCAGCTGACTTTGGTCAGCACAGAGGCATTCTGGGAAATTGGAGTCCCTTTACATGTGGTTCAGGCTGGGTGGGCTGAACTTTGTTGTCATGCTCAGACGGCCTTATGGCTCAGCGCAAAGCCAGTGAACAGGAGACGCTCTCTAACCTCCTTTGGAACTAGCTTTTGGTTCTGTAGCTACAGATCCCTTCCTGAGAAAACGTTCAAGAACACTCATCCCTCTCCTATGGTCTGTCATTGTGTTCACAGTGAATCATGCCGAGCATTTTAAAGACTGGTTCCAATGAGTGCCTGGGTGTCAAGGTGACTTTTTCTTTGTGCAATCAAGCGGCATAATCATAAAGACATTTGAGTCTTATAACGCAAAGATGCTGGCTTGCTGGATGTGGTGTAGCGGTGGGGGGGGGTGTTAAGACTGCCAGAGGGGTGGCTGGCTTCCTGATGCGCGAGAGACAGACAGGAACGTGCGTCCTGGAATGTTCTACAGGGGATGCACCTGCATGCTTAAATGCCAGGCTTGCTCGCCCGAGAGCAAGAACTCAACTCACTAACTTAAAGCACTTAAAAATAGCTCTGAATGGCCTCCTTGTGTTTCTTCAGAAGTTAAGTCAGAGAGCATTTAATGTGCAAACTTCCTCTTAAATAAACTGAATTGACATGCTGGTAGTATAGTGAGTTAAGTGTGTATGGTTCAGTTTGGATCCCTGATAGATTAGTCATACAGTATGTTTACAGGTGTGTCCAGTGTAAAAGTCTATTTACAGACCTGTACATTAAATAATATAATACAAGCATATAGGAGTTGTTTAGTTTTCATATATCCCATAAGGCTCTGCTTTGAGTCATACATACAGGTATATACACGTTTTTTGGGGGGTTAAGGGCCTTTCCCAAGGGCTCAAAAGTGATGTGGCTACTCATATGACTATGCGATTTCATCCGGGTCCTGGTTAGCTGTAATTTTCAAAACAGTTAACCCTTGTTGAGGTAATTTAAGCATTCTTCCCAGGAGGATAACGGGAAAGCCAGCACTGCGACCTGTCAGGACCAGAGCTGGGAACAAGTGGCTTCGGCTATAAGTTGAAGAGTCTAAGGTCTGCTGGTGACGACTTTCCACTCAGTATCACCTTTCATTTTCCAGCGCTGACTCCCCCGGCCCTGCATGGCTGATACCGCCATTTCTGCATATTTATGTGACATTTAACAGCTCCATTTTCATTTCCTCGCAGCAGAGCGGCAGGTGTAAACGATGCCTTTTGGCGAATCATTTCTGCGTGCCTGCATGTCCAGCTCCAGAGGAAGTCGCCGCCGGTCTCCCCCAGCCCCCCTGCTTTCGGGACCCCCTTTTAATCACCTGCTGCAGCCCAATCGGTTTTTCTCCAACCCAAATATTGGCGCGTGCACTTTTCCAGCTCTTACGTTGGAAATGAGCGCCGCGGTGCGCTGTTCAGGCGGGGAATTTGGACAATGCTCAGAAGTGCCCTCGAAAGTGTCCTGGTCATGCGCATAGGTCTTTGGAGCCACTTCTTTATAAAAGTCATAAATCGTGTTTTCAGCCTTGGATATTTGGGAAATATTTCAATATTTATCCAGGGGGAAGAGTGCGTACCTTCCTAGTACTGACATAATTGGTGGGATCAGGCAGTGGGGGAACATATAATAAATCATATAATAAAACTCCTACTGTTACACTAAAATTCATGGTAATTTTCCATTAATTGCTCTCATTGCCCCATATTATATAAATTGAGACTGTATCCCCCGCTTCCTTGGCTCTGTCTACAGTCAGGCCTTGGATCAGGATCCCTGCTTTGCACATCAGGAGAAGGGATCTGAGAGATTTGGGACATTCCCTGTTGTTCCTGCCATAGGCAAACATAAATGTAAACAAAGTATGATGTTATTTGTGGCATTTGTGTAATCTATATCATATATATATGTGTGTATATATATATATATATATATATATATATACATTCACGCACACATATATATATATATATATATGTGTGTCTGTGTGGTCATGTTTATTTTACGCTGTGGGGACCCAATGTCCCCACAGTGTGATAAAAACCTGTTATTTTCTACCATGTGGGGACATTTTTTTGGTCCCCATAAGGAGAAGCTTAATTTTATAAAAACATGTGTCTGCAATCAAAAAGCAAAAAATGCCAAAAGACTCAGATTTTGTTTGGTTACTTATGGTTAAGGTTACGGCTGGGTAGGGGTTAAGGGTGTCATAGTTGGGATCAGGGTTATGCCCATAGGAATGGATGGAGTGTCCCCATAAAGATAGGACTACATGGTATGTGTGTATGATATATGTGTGTGTGTGTGTGTGTGTGTGTGTGTGTGTGCTTGCATCACCTTTTGAGTGAACTTGACTGAGCGACTACCTCGTACTCTTGCCCGGACTCAGGCAATGCATGTCATTAGGGCCCCTAGAAGAGAACATTTCTGTCTATATCTCCTGATAACACACAGTCGGCAGTATTATTTATGACGTCTCACATCCATCAAGACAAACGAGGTGTTTGCAAAAATATCTTGACAATAACTTTGTCTTCCTCTCTTTTTTTTGGAGGCCTCATACCTCAGTGAAAGGTCTGTATTTATCTGTGGAAGCGAGCTAAATCATTTTCATGACTGCCGAGCGGATGCTGTATCTGTGGCCCTGCGCTGGCAGTGTGAGGGAGGTCAGGGTGAAATACCTGGCTGCCTGCCAGGGAGCACAGCACAGGAGCCACTCTGTGTAGGCAAATGCTCAACAACACCACCACCACCACCACCACCTACAACAACAATGATGAGAATTATAATCTATCTACCTATCTATATGTATATGATACACACACACACACACACACACACACATATGTGTCTGTGTGTGTGTGTGTGTGTAATTTATTGTTCATTTGTTTAGTTTTTAGGAGACACATAGCTTGTCCAGTTACAATCGGTTCATAGTTTGAAAAGTTTAACTACATATAAAATGCATTTACTGCCACAAATTTAAACATCTTTGAAGGCAGCGTTGCTACGGGTAAATAATGACTATTCGCCTCACGGGGATGTGATATACAGCTGGAGCCATAAAAGATTTTTATCATGAACTCGGTCAGCTGCACAGATATATCGCTCTACCTACAGTTACTCAGCCCTGTAATTATAATGGATTAGAGGAGAAGCCCGGCTGCTCTGAGGGAGACATATTTAGTGCAAGTTAACTTGTGACACTAACTGCCAGGAACTAGCAGGCACTGAAAAGAAGTAGTGTATGAGGGTGTACTCTACTGAAGTACTCTTGCGTGCTGTGAGGCAGTGTGTGAGGTGGGTGGGCAAACTAAAGTCAGGTGACCACCCCAAGAGTTCAGCTCACCTGTCATGTCAGATTGGATTCTGTTTTTTGCTATCAGCCCAAAACCATGTGCCATGTGACTCTCAGGTCCATACTCTCCCAAGCCAATAAATTATGTATAGTTACATAAAGTCTCTAGCTATTTACTTATAGTATGAATGAGAGCCACCCATTTGTCCAAGCATGCATGGAGACATATTTTCATATTCTCACATACGGGGAGCTCATTGTCCTTTTAAAGGCGTACGTTGCACTGGTGTTTCATCTTGTCCCTGTTAGACCTGTTGTCCCGGATTTTATTAGAACTATAGGCTTAATAGCAGCGTGTGCACTGAGGTTACGTCTGTCTGAAGAGGTAACTGCAGCGAGCGCTGAGAGGCAGCTAAAATGATTGCTTTTGCTATTTTTTGCATATCCAGGAGAACTTGTTTTCTTTGGAGGATAAGAATTGGTATTGCATGTGAAAGGTGGTGCTGTTAAAATGGGATTTTCAGACGGTTTGTTTCAATACCTGTCCCACTCACTGAATTCTCCTCTTCAAGCCTTCTTTTCAAACATAGTATGTTTGGCATTCTGCTTGTGACGTTCCTTTGATGTCGAAGGTTTTGTTTCGCTCGTATAATGACAGATTATTGATAAACCCATTGTCTGACACACCTCGCTAATGCTTGGTTAGGCAATGAAATGTACATTGAGGTAACCTGTGAACACATTTGCGTCAATGCACTGTTTTCTGCAGGGATTTGAATAAAGTTTCTGGTTATGGATAAATAGGAAGACCAAGCCAAGTAAAAAAAATAAGCACCTCGTTTTGCTTTGGTTGCTACAGTGTTTGCAAAGCCTGCAAACACTATTAAATGTTTACCAGCCAAAACTTAAAACTGCCAGGGTCTGATTATACATCTCCACATAGGGGCGAAAGGCGGCGGGGGGGGGGGGGGAGGTTTTTAGGAGCAGAACATAAATAACAGGGCCCTATTGTTCCGCCTCACATTATTTCCCAGCATGCCCCAGTTAGGGTGAGTGGTCTTGGCTGTCCCAACAAGGAACCATGAGCTCATTAGATTAGGCATCCCTACAACAGAAATATTTTCTAAATGACAAAGCGGACACATTTTCTACAAAATGAAATTGCAACATTAGTACATCAATAGTACATAAATATATTCATTCAATAAATGAATTTAATTTGGTAAAATACTTTACCCTAATAACTGAAACAAAAATAGCTATTTCTGACATATTTTTATACTTATTTATGTGTCCTTTTATAAGAAAATAACACATTATGCACTGATCCCTGTTTGTTGATGGATGTGTGTGTTTTAAGTCCTTTTTCAATGCTTTTTGGACCAGCCTGTCAAAAGCGGGTGTTTCTCTGCACATATCTTCTGAATGAATCAATATGGATCCTGTCAACAAAGCGAAGTTAGGCCTGCAGGAAGCGTCTGGGAGTGCAGACATCGACACTGAGCCTCGGCCCTGCTACCTCGCAACTCAGCTCTTCCTGTAATTCTTCAGACGAGTGGCACTTGTGTTCGGCACAGTATCTGGGAATGGAGCGGTAAAAGCTGGCACAGAGCGTGGCGGCGATCACAGAGGGTCACGGCATGGGGTGCTGAGGCGGGGGGGCACCGGCGCTGGACGCCAGCCGAGATGGCGGAGTTTCCATCACCACACGTCTGGCTATTTTTCACGAGATTTTCCTGAAAGGATGTTATGATTTTCTCGATGTTTGGTGGCTGGTGATAAACGGGTCCTTTATGATGTCACAGTATCACTGCCCACACAGGGGGGTGGGTGGGACCGGGGGCGGGACGGGGCTCTTTACATACTGAGCCTATGGGGCACCGCTGTACCATGCACCCCCCGCTCAGATTATTAGTACTCTCCAACAGCAATGAGCCCTTGCTTATTCTTACAAAAGAGGACAGTTACCTCAATAGGCTGGTAGTCAATAGGTAATGATAAACAATGGGGAATCACTAAATACATCAGTAACAGGATAGGCTAAAACTTACCTATTGTTCCTAATTATTATTATTATTATTATTATTATTCATTATTATTTTTGTCGTTGTTTTTGTTGATGTTTTTATGATGATTTTTGGTTATATAATTTGATATATAATGCTAGTATATAAGTTAAAGAATTTAAATGAAAGAATTAAAATAAAGTGGAAGAGGGAAGCAGATGTAAGCAGTGTAGCAAAGGGACATCGGTATTTGTGGAAAGTCCTCAGTGGCTAGCTGCCATACTGACGCGAGCACCACGACTGCTCCAAAAAGGTCCCAATCACCTCCCCTCACACCTCCTCGGCGTGTTACTGTCTCTCGCTGTTACCCTGCCTCACCCTCTGTCATCCCCGTTACGCTCTCACTCTGCCACCCAGGGAAACCCCTTCCCTCTCACCCCCCATCCTCGCAGAGTCTCTCCCCACATACCACCTACCCTGTCACCTGTCACGCACAGATTAACCCTGCTCCTGGTACCTTACCTCACCCTCACCCCCGTTACGCTCTCACTCTGCCACCCAGGGAAACCCCTTCCCTCTCACCCCCCCATCCTCGCAGAGTCTCGCCCCGCATACCGCCTACCCTGTCACCTGTCATGCACAGATTAACCCTGCTCCTGGTACCCTGCCTTACCCTCACCCCCGTTACGCTCTCACTCTGTCACCCAGGGAAACCCCTTCCCTCTCACCCCCCCATCCTCGCAGAGTCTCGCCCCACATACCGCCTACCCTGTCACCTGTCACGCACAGATTAACCCTGCTCCTCTTACCCTGGCATCCTCTTACCCTCTCACCATCTTTCACCTGACCTCCCCTCACCATCCAAATATGCCTAAAAAAAATCTTTTGTGCCTTTACATTTATGTGTACATTTTAATCTATTTGTGTGTCTGTATGCAAGCATGCTTTGACAAATACGTACAAAAATACAATGACTGATATGCAGGGATAACTATTCATTAATGAACAATCATTCAAGTATTTCAGCCATGTCCATTAGGATCACTGGTAATAAATTAAAAAACGGTCTGAAAAACACGGGAAGACAAATTGAATTATGTCCAGGTGTATGCCAGCTTAGTTTTTATTCTTTGGGCAGAAAGATGACATTATTGCTAGCTCATGTTTAGTAATTATAGGTATACTTCATATCTGTAATATGCAAATAAATAAAAATAAATGTATTTTCTTGCAAATAAAAACATGCTCTTTATCCTTGGTCATGCATAAGTATTATTGTTTAAAATTATGAGAAGCTTTTTCTAATAAAACCATTTCACACGATAGAATCATTAACAAGACCAGCTTTCGCATACATCCATTTCCATCTGCGGGGTTGTGAGGGTGAGGAGTTTAACCCAGAAGCTACGGGCACAAGGCGGGGAATAACCCAGGATGGGGCGCCAACCCATTACAGGACACACTCATACACATTCACACCTATGGACAATTTGGCAACTCCAGTTCATCAGAACTTGTGCTTGGACCGTGGTAGGAAACTGGAGATCCTCAGCTGGTACACACAGGAGGTGTTATTCAGTCAAACCTAATGTTACTGTCACCAGCAACGGCATGGGCACTGTAAAGCTGTCCAGTGTTAGGTTAGGGCAGTACCCAGCATGACCAGAGCATCGCGCCTATGGTTGCATTGAGACAACAAGCTTGCATGCTATGTTTGTTTTCATAATGTATCTTGCCCTCAGTTTCGATTGGTCGATCAGGCTCAGGTTTCCTGCTTTGAAATGCGATCCGCAGGAGGAATGCGCATGCAAGCAGCCACTAATTTGGCGGCAGGTTGTGAACACGGTTAAGGCATGGCTGACCGATGTTGGGCCCCTTGCCAGAACACTCACCTTACTGGAAGCTGCTTGCCAGAGCATCATGGGGGGGGGGGGCTTACACGCGAGGTGTGATTGGCAGAGGGAGGCGGGCGCTCGATACCCATCAAGTGAAGCACGCCATACTTCATTTCAGTGCCAGCACCTAAGCAATCATTCCCAGCTGGCCGAGGGCTTTTCGGCGCTCCGATGCTCTGATGCCCTCTAACGAGAGAGCAAGGTGAGAGGGCGCGGGAGGGGCATGCAATAGCTATGACTGTGTTTTGTGGGGGTGGGGGAACTTGCGGGAGGTGGGGGGGGCAGTCCTCATGCTAAGGGGGCTGGGTTAATTGTCATCTGCCCTCCCTAATGGATTTTCCTACGCTCTCCGTGCGTTGATTGGATAATTAATAACTCCATCCGCTCTCTCAGCTCTCGGTCACCGTCTCCGGAACTCCGGCAGCCTGACATTCCCTTTGGTCTTCCCTGGATGTTTTGATATAGCAGTACCTCGATTTTTCCCATCTCTCCTTTTTTTATTTATAATTGCATTACATTAATTTTCTTGGCAGGGATGTTCCGAAGCGATCCAAGCATGCAAAAGTAGGACAGGAAAAGTTCAGCAGCACGCCTACCGCCTCACTGCATGTGGTGATATCCTGCACGGTTACTTTCATATATTTCACAAAACACAATGCTATATAATATGCACACAAAGAACACAATTTTATACGGCGTGCAGTCATAGGCCGTCAAGGAAAATTATGTTTAAATTACGTTTATTTATTTTTTTTACATCTGTCAAATGTGTCAGCTTAGCCATTTAAAAACATCTTGTTAACTTTACAGTAACCGTCCAACTTACCCATGAATTCATTAACTAAACCACTACCACACCATGTTTGGCTCATTGATAGCTAGTGAGCTGGTTTAAAATTACATGTATGACTGTAAATTTCTATATATAATTTTCATTTTTCTGAACAAATTTGCACTTACTGCACAGGTGAATAACTTTAAATATGCTTTTTTTTGAGGTGGTCTAAGAGTTTTGCACCCTACTACAAACTGGGCAGCCGCATGAACACAGGGGCCTAGTTTAGGCGGGACACCTTTCCTTCTGTCCGTTTGCAGAGAAAACTGCACGTGAAAGGCGCCGTGTCAAAAAGGCGCTGTGTCTCCAGCTCGTCGATTCATTTCCCCCGACGATTATGATGCGTACAGAGGGGCAGGGTGATGAATCTGGGAGCCGCGGAGCAGGCTGCACAGGAGCGGGGTGCACTTTCAGCACCGACCCGTCCCCCCCCTGTCCCTCGCCCCCCAGGCTGGGGCGTGGGCCTCCCCCCTCGCTTTATCTCCCGTGTCAGTGGAGCTCTGAGAGAGGGTGCTGACTGACTCAATTTCCCCCAAGCCCAGCTCCGCCATTGTTCCTGCAGCGACGGCACTCGACGGGACCCCCCCGACAGACAATGCCACTGACGTGCCACTTCCTGTACAGACCAGACAGCTCGCTGCGTTCCTCTTGTCTCTTATCGCCAGCTGTCTTTGACAGACCCCCACCCCCCCCCCACCAAAACTGCGGTCTGCGGAGGGGAATGCAGCAAAATCAGACTTTCATTATGACTTTCTCTCCCTGTTTGGGCATGACGAAAATTGAGATTGCTGCCAGTGATAAGATAAGAATGTTGCGGCCACTTCTGCAGATTAGTGCTGGGAAACGGAAATGCCTATCTGATAGGCTTTTCACCTCACATTTTCAATGGAAACTTTTTTCTCCCCCCCGTTCCCTTCTGCCGTTTTCTCATTAGAAATTGTTTACGCATCTGCTTTCTTCGGGGAGGGTTTGGCCGCCCTGTAAACACTAAGACAGCTCGCTGACCCAGGACCGGCTGCATGTCTGCTCACGCTCCTGCGGCTCCCCCCCGACTGCACCACAGAAGCTGCTGGCACGCCCTCATTCGCCTGGTACCCAGAGCGTCTTTCTGGGCTGCCAATCAGCTGCCTTCCCTCCCAAGTGGCCCTCTATTAACCCTCGAATCACCCTCGATCATACTCTAATTGTCGCCTTATGCTATGATACGGAATCTGGACTCTTTAGTTTCATTTAGACACACTGCCAGGACTCCATCTCTTCTTTCTGTGTTTACCAGAGTATTTAACATTTCCTATATGAGTGACTGCCTTTGTAACACTATAAATAAAATTTAGAGCAAATATGAACTAATTGTTCTTGTTCAATTTAACCTTTATAGGATTACCATGCATCTTCCAGCCACTTTTTGTCCCAGCCTACGATGGGATGCCAGACTATAGTTTAGACTTATATAAGCCAGTTAGCCAGCATGTCTAACGCCCAACTGTGAAGGTGTAAGGGATCAGGCTACTATCTGCTGCCCTCTCATAAAACAACAGCATTGCAATTTATTTTGCATTTAAATAAGAGATTCTTAAACGGATGACAGAAAAACAGGCATAATAAAGCATTTAATGCGATGCAGGTCCTTCTGTTTGTTACTGACTTACGTTGCACTGCTCTCCATATTTATTGGCTGCTTAACACCAAGTCTACGTGCAAGCAGGGGTCCTCGTGTTGGGTAGCGGCACTCCGTCAGGGATCAGTGTGCAGTTGAGGGAGATGAAAAAGGTGCGGAGATTTAATTGAAGTAATTTACTAGGCATTCCTGCCCTTGCTGGCCTCCTGAGTCTGAAGAGCCCTTATGTACTCGCTCAGGTTCTGCCTGTTGGAATAAATGGGCCTTTGCAGGATGTAAAAAGGCCAGGATTCCCAGCAGGATAGGGGTTCCGCATTATGCCGGGGCTCTCAAAAACCCTCTCACAAGTTTCTGTGGAACTTCATCTGCTCTATTCCCCCCCGGTGCCTAAGAGCGCTGCATAGCTGAGCACACACTTTGGCTCAGGTTGATGTGAGAAACCACCACCCCATCTTGGCCAGGTTGGAGTCCTCGGAGTAGGGGGGGGGGGGGGGGGGGGGGGGGGGGGGGGGGGGGGGGGGGGGGGGGGGGGCGGGGGGGGGGGG
>JAODKN010000079.1:8661008-8673814 GCA_026774425.1 Petrocephalus zakoni
TCGTAATAATAATATAATAATTATTATGATACATAATTCTGACTGAAATGTTCACAAATTACACATTTTATTTCTGTTTTTGGGATATTTATTATCGCTGACATTTTGTTTTTATAGATGGCCTAGAGTTGTCCTAGAATTGCTTTTTATGACGTAACGTCAGTCAGAAAAATGCAATTCGATCTTGAATCCATTGATAGGCCCACTTTACATCCCTAGGCGTTAAATTGATGAAGGAAGATAAAACGAAATCAACAGCAATCCGTAAAAAATAAATGCGTTCATTTTAATTAAGGACGTGCTATTTGACGTAAACATTCAGCCCACAAACACGTAAAGACGCACTCAGGTATTTTAATGCTATTCAGAGGTGATTCTAGGATTTGACGCTTAGCGGGGGCTAGGCCCCCAGAAGGATTGCCTCTATAATAGGACAAATCCCTAAACATTTTTAGAAAAATAAAAGTCGGGTAGCTGAAGCCCCCCTAAACAGGCTATACAATTCTAGAATCTATTTATTATTATTATTATTATTATTATTATTATTATTATTATTATTATTACATCCACTACTTCTTCTACCACCACTAGAGTCGCTTTTTGTGCATTTCTGAACCGCGTCTCTATACGAACCTTCTACATGTAGGACTTGGGTCTGCAGCGAAGCGGTTACCCACAGCTCGATCGCCTCGAGGCGCGCTTTAGGCTAAACCGCGTACCTGCAATGTCGGCTGCGTCCCCAGGGTTCGGACGTAGGTATCTTTGTTCCAACGCGTATGGTGACATGCTGGGCGACAAACTCGAATGTCCAGGATTACTGGAAGCCAAAGAGTGATGAGTTACGTATGATGAGGCAATACTGGATGTACAGGGTGCACCAGCACCTGCATAGGGGGGGAGGCGATCCAGGGAGCTGGCTGCCACTCGGGAGGGTGACAGCGGGCTGCTGCTTCTGTCTGGACCGTAGTCTCCATTTGACTTTGCCTGAAAGCTGGTTATATACGGCGATCCCACGGTGGAAGACAGCCGGGAGGTGTGTTGGCCACCGTTAAATCCGACATACGCGGTGGTTAATGGATCCGGCAGTATCTCCAGGTTGTAACTATTGCCTTGATATGTCAAGGAGCCGGTTGGAGATTGGAAATCAAAGTTCTGCGGTAATATGGATGATCCCATACCAACCCGGTATATGGGTTTTAAAGCTTGGCATTTTCCCCTGAATCCCCGCGGTCTACGGCGAAAAGACCCTTCCTCAAACATAAATTCACTGGCAGGGTCAATGGTCCAGTAATGTCCTTTACCTGCTCTCCCCATGCCTTTGGGTAGTTTGATGAAGCATTCGTTCAGAGACAGGTTGTGCCGAACAGAGTTCTTCCACCCTTGGTAAGACCCTCTAAAGAAGGGGAATCTTGCCTGAAGAAACTGGTAGATCTCATTTAGCGTCAATCTCCTGGTTGGGGAACTCCGAATCGCCATCACGATGAGGGCGATGTAGGAATAGGGAGGTTTCTCAGGGCGCCTCCGTCCAGATGTCACCTTTGTCGCCATAGCTGAAGGTGCCGGGTCGCTGTCCGCATCTTGCTGCAGGTTCATCGGGGTGGAAAAGACAGCCCTAGATGGTCCGGTTTAACCATAAAGTCTGGGGCGCTCTCCGCTGGCACTCGTCCTACAGCGATCAGCGACTTCGTCCCGGAGTCGGATGGGGGGGGGGTCGTAAATCAACTTCACGGTAAAGTTGGTGTCGCCTTTTTTTTAATATGGAAGAAACGCCTCGTTGAACTTCATTTGACCGGAGGTTGAAAACAGAAGCAAAAATGCCCCCCCGCGCATGGAGGTTCAGAGTTCAGGCTGAGGTGTGTTCCGATGCGGAGTTATATGCTCTGACAGTCCACACTGTACAGTCCAGAAGGTGGCACCTACCTCCTGAAAGCAAACGAAAAAGCGTCCTTGGCTTAAGTACGCCGGTCCCGATGAAGTCCAGCCATCCCAAGGCGCATCGAGCTCAAACTTACTCATATCACCACTCAATTAACACCGACTCAGAACTATGTTTTCTGAAGATATCTAACAAGGTTCTCCCAATTCACGCAGTTCTACCAAGTACTGGGGTAAAACGCTTGCTCATTTACTGGTTCTAAATGGTTCTGTTTTAGATATAAACGCCCATTAATGCCCCTATTTATAAAACAACCTAAACTGCTTAGTTGGTGCAATAAAGCTATTAGCAATCGTAAACTATGTATAACATTATAAAGAGTCAAGTGTTTAAGCGGCGTATATTGCAATAAATCTCGAACCTCGTGAGACCTTTGCAACAGTTCCTCGAAGTAGACAGCCAGGGAGCTAAAACCGCGCGAAGATTAAGACTATATTTAGCTCTATAGGCGTATCTGGCCGGCCGGGGGGGCGCCCGGAATTTGACGTGAATGGAAGTGGGTTTATTTTTCCCGTTCCGCCACATTGTCTGTTTACGGACTGGAGTTCTGGTCCCATCTTCTGGAGGGCATCAGCGAGAAGAAGAACCACAAGCCGCAGAGAGCTCGTCTTATACGAGAATATGAGTATTTCTTCTTCTAGTAAATAGAAATGCTGATTATTATTATTATTATTATTATTATTATTATTATTATTGTTGTTGTTTTTGTTTTTGTTGCAATAAAGGCTATAAGGTACGAAATTTATGTTTACACATACGTTTAATGGTTTCCATGAGCTTAATATTTTATATGATATTTTACCCTAGAATGCATGAATTTTAGCCAACGTAAAAATTTGCCTACACTTTTGTTAAATAAATAAACAAATAAAAATAAACACATACAAACACATATAAGTGGCTTTCTCGGCCACTTACGTCGTGTTTGCGTATGCGCATGAAATGCGATATGCCTTTTGGTGTGGCTACTTCTTACTGAAGGAACAAATAACGTTTGAAGTCACTAACAATAACCCTTGCACTTTTGCCCTTCACAATACAATGGATATACAGATACAATCATGCTGCACTATAACAACAAAGGTAAAGGAACATAATCACCCTTGATTTTCCCTTAACATCAAAACTGATAACCCCTGCTGTTTACAGGATGCGTGACGGACTTAAAGGAAATTCTTCTCCGTGGCAGTAGAATACTTTGGAATTATTAAACATTTTCTATGACTTTGAAGTGACATTGCTTAAATTTACATTTATTATACCTTGGCACGATTTCGTAAACAGTTCCCAAAGCTGTAATATGTTTATGATCTTTTCGGCTGCCCGGGGGCCTGGCCAGGATACGTGGTTGGAAGATGTGTGAGTGGATGCAGTGAATCGATCCCAGAGTTAGAGATGTTGGTTAGTGTATCCAGAGCCGGCCCCCATGAGTGCTTGAAATGTCAAGATATCTTGATTTAGGTGGGGGGGGGGGCAAATCAAAACCTGCTTAGGGCCCCATAAAGGCTCGGGCCGGCCCTGAGTGTATCTTATACATCCTCGAGATACCAGTTTATGGGTGTTTCTCTAATTGTCTGCCACAAAGTAACCGAGGATACGTGTGGCAAACTCTTGTGTTTTGGCATAACTGTGCTTCTTTTAAGAAAATACAAAACTTTAGCAAATTAAGTTGATATGTGGGCACCTGAAACATGTCTTCTGCCATAAATGTGCCTACCCTTTTTCCGCATTACTATAGTTTGCAACCATATACTGTAGCTATAAGCAAATGGCCATTTTAAAAATATATATTTTGATCCAAACATACGTCAAATTAAACGCAAATTAAACAAATCCTGTTTAATATAAATGTAGTTTATGTAAAAGTATGTTTGAAATGTGTTCAATGTTTTCAAGTTAACTGGAATTGTAATTAGAGTAGAACTCTGACTGGCTCACTATTGCCAAGACTGAAATGAACGTTTTTTAAGGTGTGTCATTTCAGTTTCTCACCTGCAGGCTGCAGCGTCGTCCTTTTGAAAATGTATTCAAATGTATTCGTTGCTTTCTTACTGACACTTGTAGCGGAATTTTGCATTATTTAGAAGCTGATTCAGTGGCTCCCCAATTTCTGCTACCCAGTAATTTTAAAATCAGAATACAACATGTTTTCAGAATGAGGATAATATGTCGAGTCCATTGTGTGAATGCCAGAGGTTTCTGGATGTTCATTTAGAATGCTAGAATGCTTTAGGACGAAATGCGGGGTATATGAAAGTATGGGACAAATCACTAAATACATTTTTATTCTGGGGGGTACTGTATCGTCTAACTTTTTTCATTCTTTTATCTGCTGCGATGCTGCACTTTAAAAAAATCTACCTCTGAATCGCGTCCACGTCGTGGCAGGCGGCCGTGCTCTTTACTTGAGCCTTGACAAAGCTCTCGTGCACGCAAACCAGAACACCGATTCACTGGGGGCAATGGTCCCTGACATCAGCTCACTCCCCAGAGCCTATGACGGGAATAGGCTCCGGTGACGTGTAGGCATCAAACAGATACCACAGTTAGACATAGGGCAAAACAGCTTTGTCTTAGTTTCATATATGATGAAAGCTAGATTTGTTGAGAGAACTTAACTCAGTGGAGATATTGTGGTGCACCCAGCGTGCCCAAGTACCCGCTGCTATTCTAAATAGCTCATGTTAATGTTAATAGTTAATATGATTGCTCTTAAGTTGTTGGGACACCTAGGAATCGTCCTCTCAGCTGAACTGCAGTATCGGGGGATGCCAAATCGTCGACTTAAGTACTTACCCTCATTGAAGTTGCGTGCTAAATTGATAACCTTGCCGTTCTTTCCCGATGCAATGCAATTTATATAATACGTTTGCGTGCATTTGCTTTTATAAAAGCATTATAAAATAAAAAGCGAACTCGGTAACACTACTCAAAGCAGTCATTATACTGCATTAGGCATACCTTCGTAATGCATTATAATGCATTCATAAAGTTTTATAAATCCGGCTATAACTATTTATAAAGAGGCACAAAAACACATAATAGTCATGTATATTATGCATTTCGAATGCTCTATGAAGGTCTCGTCTATAATACACCATATCTTTATAATGCAGCACAAAGCATCATTAACTCTTATACTGACCATTATAATTCATTATGAAGATATTTATAGTTCATTAAAGAAGAGACCTTTATATAGCATTTATAATGCATGAGAAACATGGCTAAAATGTGTTATGCCTTTTTATAAATATTAGTAGCCATGCTTATAATACTGTATGGATGTGTTACAATGAATTATGAGAAGAGTTATTAGGCTTTGTGAATGTCTCATGCTTTGTTTCATGCTGTGACATACTCACTCACCGCAATAATCCCCACTGGCTCCTTTGCTAAATCAGTACTGCTGCTGGGCCTGACACAGATGGTGTGACTACTTATAGGGCAATGACTCAGCCAGCCAATCTATCACCTTTGTCTGGGATGATGCGTACTGCGGTGTAACAAAATGATTGGCTGGCTGCAGTGTGTGTTAGAGATGCAAATATACAGATTTTTGGTACTACTGTACACTAAGGCTCCCTTTTACTGCTTATACATGGTATAGTAACTCATTAATAAAAAGAAAATTGTGTTAAAACTTGTTCACAATTGTCTATTAATGATTTACAAAGTGTTACAACTTAATTAATGGCCAGAATATAACCAAGTAAAAACCTTACTGTAAAGTGCTATGATTTTTTCTAAACTGTATAATTAAATATCCAAGTACTGTTACCTTCTATAGGCGGCTGTGTCATCCTCGGAGCATACCGCGAGTAACAAGACAGAGGACGCCCTGGACGAGATGCTCCAGCACACGGTCACTACACTAGCACAATTTCAGGGATGCCTAAACACATATCGCGTTTGCAGAAGAAACCCACATACATTTTGAAAGATGGCGCAAAACTCCATACACACAAAGATCCAGGGGCATCAGTGCAGCATGGATACTCAGGCAGATTCAGGGGGCTCCACTCTTCACAGGGCCCAAGGCTCGAGAAATAATATATCTTCACTCTTACAATTTTACCATGGGGGACATGATGATAACAATTATGGTGATGCAATCTATAACAGGGCTGAACTGGCCATTTGGCATATACTGGGCATTTTCCCACTGGGCCGATGAGTATGAGAGCCGGCACAACACAGTTATGGGGGACCCCAAAATCCAGGGCTGATTATTGATCCCAGTCCAGCCCTGCAATATAATATAACTTTTCAGAAAATTACACTAAAATGATATAGTGGCAATAAATTATTTGCTAGCATGCCAAGGAGCTGACATCACCACTGTTGTCTGTGCTGTGTTCCTGGATCTTAAATATTAAACAGTGTGTGTTTAAGTGACACTGCCAGTTTTGCAGTGTTCTGTTCTGTTATTATTGAATTTCGTTATTTATTGACATTAAAATAATGGCAAAGAAATTGATTTGTAGGTGACACAATCTATCGCAATAAGATTGGATGTCTGCTTCTTATCCAGACATTAATCTTCTGCTACCACTAGCATAGGACACAAGGAAGGGGACACCCTGGGCGTGATGCAATCAGGCACATTCACACACGTACAATGAACATCACACGTCATGGGTAGCTTTGAAATGCCAGTTCACCGTGCTCCAGTGAAGTGCTGTTTTATTCCAATTGCAAATCTGTTGAATGTGGTGACAATACCAAAGCTACAGAGTCTTTTGCAGTTTTTTCTTTTAATATTAAAAAAATAGATCTGATCCATGTTTAAAAAACACACAAATGTGCAAACAGTTTTTTCTCCTAAAATAGACCCACTGTACATCCCAGGCACTTGAATAGTCATTATTATGATACATTTAAACCACAAGTCATTCTTCAATAACAACTGCTCGGCACACAATTGCCGCGATATCCATGAAAATATAACATAGTGAAAAACGTGGCCGATAGTTCCTTATTTACGTATACTCTTTGTTAGCTTACCAGACTATTTCAGACCCGTTAGTATAACAATCTCCTTGTTTCTTCCTTTGATCCGTTTACCAAAATCTTGTCAAATCAACGAATTCCGTTCTGTTAACCGACAATATGTACAGTGCTTATAAACAACTGCTTCTACAGAAGTCCCCGGTATTTTAAGAGAGCAGATTGTCTATTTTGAATGAGCGGTAGCTGTCAGTTCTGGAAGAAGCGGGTGTTCGACCAGAGGGAAGCATCTCCGCGATCGGTAAGCCATCCGGGCTCACCTGGATGGCACTTAAGCGACCCCCCCTGCAGTCCACCCAAGCGGCCGGCTCACACCTGAAGGCGTGCAGCACATGAGCGCCGTATGAACGGACCTGCAGCATCGGCGGATGGTGGGAGACGGCCACAGGTGGGAGGTTCACTAGGTAGGGCATCATGTCTGCACTCCTTGGCCACCTCATCGGGCCGGGGTAGGGGCTTCCAAACCTGCTCTGGCCATCGTCTCTCCGCTTGAAAGGCTTGCTGAGGATGCTGTCAATCGCAAAAGAGCTAGAGAACTTCGCAGCACCCCCGTCCTGCTTAAAGGGCACGCTGGGGCTTGGGGTGGGTACTCCCTCGTCGCCGGAGCTGTGTAGCACCTCTTGGGGTTTGGAGAACTTCTTGCTGATGCGCTTCCTCCTGCGCCGGAATACCCCGTCCGCAAAGGTGTACTCGCTGTGGGGGTTCAGCATCCAGTAATTGTCTTTCCCCCAGGGTCTGGAGGGGTCCCGGAGCACTTTAAGGAAGCAGTCGTTTAGCGACAGGTTGTGGCGGACCGAGTTCCTCCAGCCGGAGTAGCTGCCCCTGAAGAAGGGGAACTTCTTCATCAGGTAATCGTTGATCTCCGCCAAAGTCAGACGCCCGGTGGCCGAGTCCCGAATGGCCATGGCGATCAGGGCGATGTAGGAGTACGGGGGCTTGGGTCTCCGGGTGTAGGACTTGGCTTTTCCATTAGGAGTGGATACGGCCGCTGCGGGACTGTTTGCCATGTAGTCCCCATCGGAGCAGAGTCCCTCCTCCCCCGACTGGGGCGAAGGAGCGCTTCTCTCCTCCATGCGCTTCGCCTCGCAGTGGCCCCCGCACAGCACCTCCAGCTTCATGCTGTATGAGGCACCGGCTGGATGACAGTCAGCACAAGCTGCAGTCTCGTCCTCCCCACAAACCCGCAGTAGGTAACATACAGAGACAGCAAACAATGCACCGAAGATACTTATGTCATCTTTACAGTTGCAGAAAATCCAGAAATGCCCCTTGGGAGTTTCGGAGGCACTATTTCAGCTGTGTAGCTCCATGGCCAGCCCACTGGGGCGGGCCGAGACTTAACGTTTATTGATCGCACCACTTTAAAGTAAGCCATGCCTTCAAATGGTGCTTCGGTTTCACACACCGAATGCGAGTACTTAAATCATCTTTGTTTAAACGCAGTATCGTTCTATTTATTTAATACATGTATTTATAGGTGTCCGGGAGTCGGTATTTGGCAGGTACTTTATTATCTTATTTTTCCGTCACACCTCTTTCCGCAAAATATCTTACCTGAGTGTTTCCTACGGAAACCAGATGGCGTGCGTTTACCAAATACAAATATGTGTGTGTGTGTGTGTGTATATATATATATATAGTGGAGGTCAAACGCGTATTATTATTATTAATATTATTAATATTATATTTTCTTTCCAATTCTGGAACAACTCGTGTAAATAGTTATAGAATAGTATATCAACTTAGGCCAATGTAATAATTTGCCATCTGCAAGCAAAAACGCCTCTAGCGTAATAACAACAACAATAAAGTGAAGATTAAAATACAAGAAGGCCACTTAGATTTATTTAAACATTTCAAAATCTTTGATACCCACTAATAAAACAGGAGCTGTGTCAGAAGGATCACATTGATAGTGTAGGATGAACAATAAGGTACGATATTGATGAAAATAAATTCGCAAAACATTCCCGCACACACCCAAGCGTAATTTAATGTCATTGATTTACGGTAACTGTATGTCATTGGACAGGAAGACAGGTGAAACAGCAGGCATCCCTGACCTGTACTACATGGGAGCATCGAGACTCTCATCCGGGACTCCAACGGCTTTCGAATGAAGGCGAGAAGTGCTGGGTGAATGACACTCATGCATATTTCATTACAGAAAAATATAAACACAAATAATGAGCTGAGTATTCTTTCTAGCAAAGGTGTGCTGCAGTAATTTAGCCTAAAACCCGACAAACCAGTATCTAACTAAATATAACAAGAATGAAGTATAAGATGAATTTACACAAAGGATTTATGGCGAAAACTGTTGGCGGATCTAAGCTTTATTAGCTCTGAGTCAGTTTATGTAACGGCCTGATCGAAAATAAGGTTACACTGTATTGCTTTTTTTAGAACTACATTTAGCAGCTTTTTGAAAGCAGGGTTTTAGAAATACAAGCTTTGAAATCTTCCAATCTTCAATATGAATTAAAAGTATGACACAAAGTCTTATTAATCAAATATATTGAATCCCTACAACCCTGACTAGAATTTGCAACAGGAATATGAATAGATGGATGAAACGTCAAATGAACATGATTTACGTAACAGTGGTGAAGCACAGTTTACCCAGTTTTCTACAATAACTCTGCAGGCCATAATTATGAATCAGTATCCTGGAATTACATATAGTGTGTTATTGTATAAGTGGGTGTGCCGTACAATGAACTCACATCCCTTGCAGGGTGTATGTTGCCTCATGCGTTGACACTTGTCAAGGTGGAGACTTGAACCACTGTGCTGCCCATACCTACTGTATATCGGCCCTAATGAATCTGTTCATTTCCTCCCGAGCAGTTTGAATAATCCTTGATTTTATGTAGGGGTGGCGTACTGTCAACTCACACCTCCGGGACCTGGGTTTGAGTCTCTGTGGGACTCCACGTGTGTGGAGTTTGCATGCTCTCTCCGCGTTGTCGTGGCTTTTCCTCTGGGTACTCTTGTTTTCCCCCACAGTCCCAAACAAAATAATTGGAGTTGCCCGTAGGTGTGCATGTGTGAGTGGCTGGTGTGTGAGTGTGCCCTGTGATAAATTAGTGTCTCATCCTGGGTTGTTCCCTGCCTCGTACCCGTAGCCTCTGGCATAGACTCCAAACCCCCTGCCACCCTGAATAGAACAAGCGGTTCCAGAAGATGGGTGGATGGATGGGTGGATTATTTGTTGTAGTAAATAGGTGATCTTGTGAATGAGTTCAGCCAAGATGCCTGCAGTGGAGAGCTGGTGTTGCTATACAAATGAACAGAAAGCACAGGTAGAAACACTGAGAGGCCTGGAACTCACAGCGCTGTTATGAGCAGCCTCCAGAGCAAATGATAATCATTAAACTGTCTTTTCTCACCACACCTTCACACAGCCTGCAGGCTATGTTGACTTCAAATGAATTCAAAGTATTCCCCTCCCCTGCCTGTTGCTGGGTTCACAAAGCAGGCAGGAAGAACTGCATGACCCTTGGATGCCTGCATCCAGTATTTTTTTTATTATTATTCTTTGCATATATGCTGCCCGCCTACCCAGTTTGGTTTTGCGTCTGGATCTTCTACAGAACAGCGTTGTACCTAATTTGCACATAACCAAATCACAAGTCCCTCTATCAGCATCAACCACAAATCGAATTGACCGCTCGACGAAACCCTACCCGTAACCAGCCTCATACAATGACAAAATGTGCATAGCCAAGCATGCTGTACCACACCTTAATGTAACCTCGTACAAAAATCCTGTACCCTATTCATAACTACATTACCCGCACACTAAAAGCCACACAATTCCAGGTAAATAAACGATACACAAATAATTAAAAATCAAACCGAACATTTTTGAAGCTTTCAAGGCACAGTTGCCGTTGACTGTAAACTGCACCCTTTAAGGTGTCTCCTTCATGTCAGGTGCCAATATTTTGACATACAAGTACTACTTGATACTTACCTGTACCACAGGTTCTGGATGGGACCATCTGGAAAGATGATATTAAAGGCATGAGGAATATGTCCTTTGTTGTTTTGAAAAGCATTGACTCTCAGTTCTCTTTTTTATCTACATTCCATTTACAAGCACCAAACACTTTTGTATATGCAAATCTTGTATTGTTGAGTCAAAACACATATCAGAATTCATGTCATGGGCTAGGGCGCATCTAAATGTACTAGTAATTTGATTAAATAAATTGTATACTCTCAGGGGATGGATTGGAGAAGACCCACTAAAGATCTACTAAAGCTTGCGTCTGAAAACATTTTGTCTCCTTTGCATAACTGGAGGGAAGAGTGAACATTTTTAATATGGTAGAGAAAGAAGTAAACTTTGATCTACATTGTGTCTTATAAATTACATGATGATTTGACCAGTAAGGAAATAAATAAATTGAACTTTAATATTGTCATGATTAGCCCCGCCCTGCGTGTCTCTTTCCCGGTGTTCCCCTCAGGTGTGGCTTAATTAGCAGCACCTGACTCTTGTGTAGCTTTGCCTCGTGTTCCACTCCCTTTGTTACCCAGCACACCTGCCTTCTGTTTGTTCCTTAATCAATTACCCTATATTAGTGAGTCGGCGTCCTGTCTTCCTTTTCGGTTATTGTCAATGTTGCCTGTTGCTCTCGGTTCCCGTTTTCACCCTTTCCCGACAATAAATACCCCTTGTAGGGGCTTCGCAACCTCAGCCGGCATCATGGGTTGTTCCTCCCGCCTGCAACGCAACAAATATAGCGTTAAACTATCTAAAATTATTACGCAATGTAATTATTATCCTGAGTTGGTCCCCGAGTTATGGTGGTTCGACTTACGACTTTTTGATCTTACGATGATGATAGTTATAAAAATAATTGTCAAAATAATTTAGTTTTCATGTGGCAGGCGAACGTAGCAGCATATGCCTTGCGATATGTTGGGATGCTGCCAGGCGGTATGCATCTCCCGCCTTGTGAGATGCCTCACTCTCACCAGCAATCGACAGAGTTCAGTTGTCTCAGTGTTAGAGCTCGTATTTTTTTCTCTGTTTTTGTTGTTTCAAACCCCAATTTTTGTGAAAAAAGCATTATTACAGTAAAAATATTAACAAATTACAGTATACCCCATACTGATCACCATTATTTAAGACTCCTCTGAAGGCTAGGCCATGTTTCAACTTACAGTAATTTTAAGTTACGATGGGGTCATCAGAACACATAAGCTGGAGAGTACCTGTATTCAGGCTTCCCAAAGGCATGTTTGTGTTTGTGCCAGTTGAGTTTATGGGTGGCACCCTGTCATATGGAGTAGTGTGTGGCCTATGACTCATGCCCATGAAGTTGTTGTTTCAAATTCTGTGGTTAGTAAAGTTACTCCTGATGATGATGACAATAATAATAATAATATTAATAATAATAAGCAAAGTTTAATATAAGCTATTTCATAGAGACAAAAAGTTGTCTATTACTTCAGTGTTTTCACCAATTAATTATTTGCCAAACCTGTGTTGATGACCTTTGTATTCTTACATTTTTAGCTGGTTCTCTAACTTTTCCTGTAAATGTTTTCCATCCTGACAATGGTTTCTCATCCGTTATAGAGATGCTCTGATATATCCAATTTCTTTAGAATATACCATAGTTCGATATGATCAACAAAAGACTTAAGATGATGGAAGCATCTAATATTCCATGTTTTTTTTTCTTTAATTATCCATTTTACAGCGATAATTACGTCTCCTTATTCATGTATGCATCAGATGGGTCTCTTTCTGTGCCAGACTGTGGCTTCTGATGTCACAGGAAGGAAGCTGCATGGCTTCTCCTGAAGGTTTTTCCACGTATCTGACCTCATTATATGCACA
>JAODKN010000079.1:8715028-8729132 GCA_026774425.1 Petrocephalus zakoni
GATTGGTTGATTAGATAATTGCATTAATGAGAAATTGAACAGGTGTTCCTAATAATCCTTTAGGTGAGTGTATATAGCGCCTTTCACACCAGAGTCTCCTCGAGGTGCTTTACATGGGTGTGTTGTGATACATTACGACATCATTAAGACAGAATAAAAGAAATGCAGGGAAAATAAATGAAAGAAAGCCAGACAATGGAGGAGAGGAACCAAAAAGTCCCATGTAGGAAGAAAAAAAAACATCTGGGGGCCCAAGGTCACCTGACTGCCCAGCCGCCCAGACATGCTAACATTACAGAAAGAGAGAGAGTGGGCTTCCTTGCTAAAAGCAAGGTGAGAACTGTGGTCAAGGGAAAAGCCAAAGTGCATCAATGAGTCAGTTCTCCATGCCCAACTGTATAGGGCGATAGATTGAAGTCTACACCGATGAACCAGGACTCCAGCTCCGATGGTGCCTACCTCAGGCACCATCTGGACATGTGGGCAGGAAGACAGGGGGCATATGTGGTCACAGCATGCACAGACACATTAATGGGCATGTATAGTAGATAAAAAGGGTACACATCAGCAAGACCCTTAACCCCAATTGACCCACGGGCAGTCTGTTCCTATTTTGTTAATTGTGCATTGCTTTGGATAAAAGCATCACCTAAATGAATGTAATATTGAATAAATTAGGTCGTATTAGGGATAGTTAGAATTTAACAGGGGTAAAACTGGAATGGACAGTGTATGGCACTGTACCTAGAAGTAACCTGTTCTGCTGAGTCAAGGCTGACTCCCCTTTGCTTCTAAAGTAAAGAGCACCAGAGCAGACTCTCAGCTGCCGACAGAAAGCCCTGGAGATGTGCTGCTTGCAGTGGTGCCATGGCCAGATGCTGAAAGCCATAATGGGCATCACCTGCATGGGCATCAGCACCAGGTTCCTGCAGCCCACAAGTCAGGGAATCACACTAAAAGTGGCTAGAGAGCCGCTACAGCCAAGATAATCAACGGGTCTCCTGGCAGCAGCATGAGACTGGCAGCTGAATGTAGACCTGGGAAGACAGGTGATTAACGTTCTTCCCCAGGAATAGTCAACAGAGGAGGCCAATAATGGAAGAGAGTGAAGTACCATGAGAGCAAGCGGGCGACCGGAAGCGAGACACAAGAGGACGTTTAGTCACATCACGAAGCCGTGTAAGAAGAAAGGGCTCCGAGATGGCTGTAGGACAAGAAGGATACATTTTATAAGTACTACGGGATCAAGCTTAGCTGAGCCACCTGGGAGATGGAGACAGATACCTGGCGGTGAAAGAACCGGAGCAAGCAATGCATCCAACAGGTGATGGATCAGAAGATCCAAGGAGATATCCCGAATTATATGGCATATATTCTAATCTAAAATTGTGGTGAACTAAGCTAACTCTAGGAACATAATTAGTCATTAAATTAAATGTTGAGTAAATGTCTAATTAACGTTATTTACTTTTTACAAAAAAAACTGTAGTGAATTAAAAATTAAAAAGTAAAAATTTTAATGAAATTTAAATAGTATGCTATGTAATATAGTATATAATAAAAACAAGAAAATGAACTTACTCCAGGTTTTTGAATTGGTTGGAGGGAACTTCCTTTTAAGATATATAGAAGTTATAAAACAAACTGAACATTTTTAGCTTTTTAGCTTTTCTGAAAGTATAGCATAATATTTTTCAGGCTATGATTTAGGCTATTACAGAAACCTTCTGTGAGCATACAGTACAACGCTTTTCATTCATACTACAGAGAAAGACAGGGCATCATCACCCTGTATTACACACGATTACACCTACAGTTGTTTGATGCTGATTAGAGACAATTTACCAGTGTGGGTGTGTTTATCAAGATTCTGAATATGATTCTTTGTTTCTTTAAGCTTCAGCCAATGATATGTTCAATGTTACTGGAAACTTTAGAATAGTAACAACCCCAGGCAAGAACAGATATACTGTAACAACATTCAAAGACACGGTAATAAACATTTAATATAGAACAATAAAAATGATAATGTCTGTATTTAAATACAAAGTTCAAATAAATTCAGAATAAATATAAAATAGTTACATGTAGGCCATTTGTCCCCTCAGAGTATTACGAGTATAGATCTGTGTATATATCAGAATATTTTTCTGTAGCTAGGCACTGTTACTGACTTATACCTCTGAATAAATACATTGTTGCAGACTTCACAAGTGTTCAGTCCCTGATCTCATTTTGCCAGCCTATGTCCAATCGGAATGTACATTTTAAGTATTAGTTCTTTTCCAGATCATGATCTATCCTTCTCACCTTCAAATTTTATTTATTGCATGCAATAGTTCTTATCTGTGGCTTCACAAAATGTAATAATTTCATGATCATTTTATAATGTTTTCACTATTTGGACATGATTAGATTAACTGGTAATGGAATGACAGGATTGAAATTCATTATTATTATTATTATTGATTATTATGATTATGATTATTATTAATAATAATAATAATAATGATGATAAATGCTGCTAAATGGAGCTTTCTAATGCACATGGCGTAATTCACAACAAGAACACCAGGAGGCACAAGGACCATTTCAAATGAACTGTGTCTTATCAGAAGCTGGTAAAGAAGAATGCAATGTCTCAGTCCTGAGTATATAAATTAAATGTTTTAAGGGCAACCAGAAATAAAAACCATACAAAATAATTTTATGTCCGGATATCAGCCTTTATTTCCAGAAATAAAGTTTAATATTTAATATTAATTAGAATTATTTAATAATTCACATTGGAAGGAGGGGTACATTTGTGGTGTGGTGTTATTTCTATATATGGCTAAAAATGAATGGTATCTTCAACAAATTTGAATTTTTCTCTTTTGTATTACGTAAAATTGCCAATACCCAGAGAAACACTGGGAATTCATGTATCTTTTGAAAATTACATCTTATAAATTTGGCAAGAATTTTCATAATTGATAGGCGCAAATGAGGAAAGTTAAAGAGAAATGTTGCAATTCTTATAATAATAGAAGGTTTGTAAGACCATTCAAACGTGGGTTGTTGAAATAATCATTGTGGATTATTGTTTATTATTTAATGAATAAAAGGAGCCGTTTGATATTGTTGGGGAAATATTGTTGAGACACCTCTTCGGTGTTCCATGGAACAGGGGTGGTGGTCTGTATTTTTATTTCTTGGAATAAAGGACCAAAGTGTGTTTCAGCTGTAGGGAGATCACATTCTACAGCACCCTGGGAAAGCCTTTGTTGATGTGAAGCAGTGGTGATGAAAATGAATTGGCCCTTTAAGGAGAAACGGGGGCTGTCTGCCCTTAGCCACTGAGTTTAAATATTTTGGAATCTTGTACTTGGGTGTTGGGAATGTGAGACTGACAGGCAGACTGACTTGGCTGCAGGTTTGTAGGCACTTAGCAGGTCAGCGGTGGGAAGCTAAATTGTTGGACAGGGCTTGCAGTTTATTGGTCAGTCTACATCCCTATACACACCTATAATCATGAGCTGTTTGTAATGCCCGAAAAAACAAGGTCACACGTACATGCAGCTGAAATGAGGCATCGCCAGAGGGCTTCCGGGCTCACTCTCCGTGACAAATTGACGAGTTTTGGAAGGACCCCAAAATCAAGCTGGTGCTCCCCCAGATCAAAAAGAGTTGGCGGAGCATATTTGGGCATCTCATAGGAATACCACTTGGTTGGCACCAGAGAAGGCTACTCCATTGAGTTAGAGAAGGCCCTGTATTTTAGATTAATAATAATTCAATACTAAAGCTGTACTGCCATTTAAAAACATTCTCTAGTTGAAAATTGTATAATATATATAAATATTGTAAACAATGACACCTACAGGCCAGAAGTACAGTTACATTACATTTACCGACATACAAGCGAGGCAAATAGCACATTGCAGACATTCATGCTGTCAAGACATCAACTAGGCAGAAGTGGAACTAGGCTGAGCTTACAATGCATGCCCAGATAAAAGTGTATGCAGTATTGGAGCAGGAGCTACACACCATTAATAAAGGAAGAACCGAATAAGACTATTCAGTAGCCGGAAATGTGACATAGGAGCATTCAAAGAATGTAATGAGGCATCGGGATAGTAGCAGAATTCATGGAAGTGAGAGCAGCACATTTTAAAATCTTCAGATAATAAGTTTCAGATACACTTAACATACTTTTGGGTATGCACCATTTCATTTAGCGTCTAATTTAGTGTCAGATTTTGCCCTATTCTGTGTTTTGCTCATTTTCCCAAACAGGCAGAATCACAACACTTCCTTTAGTGGTGTTTATATTAATTTCAGATTTACATTTTGTTTTTCTCTTTGAATTAGACCATGCAACTGCTTCTTGTTACATTGTTCTGATGCCCTTATTATGTAATTTAATGTTTAGTATTCCACTGTACTGTAGCTGTATCTCTATTTCAGCAGACAATCAGGATAATTGACTACCCAAAATTATTATAAACCTATTTTTTTAAAAGTTCTAGTCTTCTAGAAATAATTACTCAGTCTCTGTTTATGTTGAAAAAAATAATTGCAATTATCCTTGTCATTGATTTGACTGAAGTAGATTACTACGAATGCAGCAATCTACAATAATGATAATATGGATAAAATGGAAATATCTGATTGTCAATTTATTTAACATAATTGCAAAAAAATTTTTTTGGCAATGTTTAATGTGTTTTGAAGAAATGGGTGTCTTTCAATCAAAAATGTTATCTTTTCCATGTGATACAATATTGAAGGGCTTTGAAGATACATCACTGGCCAAATAAAGCTTCATGAACCATACGCTGTATTTTCTCACCCCACTAGATGGTGCTCTGTACTCAAAAATTGGCTCAAAGCAAGCCCCCAAAGCCATCCACGAGCACCATCTAGTGGGGTCAAAAAAACAGTAAAAACAGTAAATGATTCATAAAGCTTCATTTGGCAATCACTGTATAGATTTGTATAGCTAGACTTTATATGCATCATCAAAGATTGGCAAGAATACCATTATAAAATAATGTAATGACAGATACTTAAAAAATGTGCTGCTTTTTTCATCTGGAGGAAAACTTGCTTTTTTATTTAAAACCATCTACCCACGCTTCTATTTCAATAAATGATTCTCCAAAAAAAAATAATAATAAATCAAGAAAATGTCCACTCTCAGTGGTCCTGTAGAGCAAGGTGAAGTGCTCTGGTACTCCATTGAAATTACTCATAAAAGCTGTATATAATAAGCAAAAATGCACTTGTTAAGTTTTACAGTTTTATTTCAGAATTGAGAGTGGTTTACAAATGACAAACAAAAACGTAGCGAGTACGTATGCAAAGTTCTATGTAGTATCACAACCTACTGAGCATTAAGCTTAGAATCATTTTAATTCAGGAGTTCATGAGTAATGTAACATCGTAATACTGTTAACAATCAGAGGCTCTCAAAAAAAAAGAATATACTCAGATCAGAGTTTTATTTTGAATCGCGGAGCATTTTCACAACTCAATGTACCCCGCAATGACATGAACGTATACAGAAATATAATTTGTGGGAATTAAAACACCATTTTTTAAACAGAAGAGAAATACCAAGCTTATATTATATACACTAAGACACTTATATAGATGCTAGGCAAGGAAATATTAGTCTTTACTCCAGTTGAAATAATATCATATTTCAAAGAAAGCTATTAACGCCTCTATTTTTAAAGTCTGCTTTGCGACTAATGTTTCAGTATTAAAATTTTTGCTTCCATAAATATTTTTGTTCATACAATGTAAGAGGCTTACAATTATGGTAAGGGGTCATAAATGGTACATTTTCAACACGGGGGTGCACACTGTTAAAAGATCCGAGTGGACAGTGGAACCATTTCATAACACTTGCAGTGAATTTTGGCCCAACAGCACAAGCTTGGTCAGAAATTAGGCTATGTCCCCACCTTAAAATACACGCATGCCATTTTTGTGACATGTGTCTAATTTAATGGAAACAAAAGAAGTTAAAATACAGTGTAACTGAAATTTTGCACAATTTAAATTTTGTACAATGTCAATGGTTAACACGTCAGTAGTATAATGAAACAGTGCAACAAGTTTGGCTGGTGATTTGTACTTGATTTGTACGTAGGCATAAAACATTTTATGTTACAAATTAAATGTTGGAAGCTATTGTAATTCAGTATAAATGTATGAATTTAGCTGCATTTAATGCCAACACTTATTTTGCTGAAAGAATATAACAAATTAGAACATTCTCTGATAACTCAAATTATATTCATAGCATTGATAGCATTTTATCTTTATTTTTCAATTTTTAATGTAGATGATGCGGTTTTCAATCGTGGAACCTAGGTATGTGTCAATCTGGTAAAAAAGTGTACAATTCCTGTCATCTAGTCAATCTAGGCCTGTCGTTCAGCAGAAAAGGTGTTTATCTTTGTCAGTGGAGGGGGCTGGCACGGCTGGCACAGCTGGCACGGCTGGCACGGCTGGCACAGCTGGCACAGCTGGCAGGGCAGATGTTACTTGTTGAAGGGCAGGCAGGCTGGCAGAACCACGGTGGCACAGGCGGGCCCTGCCAGCGGCTCAGCCACCTCTCCCTCTAACTCAGTCCAGGTGCCTTTCTCTGTGCTGTAGCAGATGGTGGACGACTTGTACGCTCCCTGCAAGCAAGCACCACAGCTGTCACGCTATACTTCCTCCAATGACAACAAAACATTTATTTATCCATGCATTTGTCTATAATTAATGTGTTAATTATTAATACATGTATCCATCTATCAATCTTTTAAATAGTTTTTTTTCTTTGCATGGATAGATGTTTTTTTTTTTTTCAAAAAGGTAAATATTTGTTTCTACAACATTCATATGAGGATGCATCCAGTCTAAATTTCAAATCAAACAAGCAAATGAATGAGATGATAAAACAGAAATGTTCCTCGTGATTTTGAATGTTATCTGTTGATTACGACACTATGAGTGTTGTGTTTAAAGTGACGGTTTTGCATGAATATTTTAACTAAACCTTATTACGGAAAATCACGCACAATTATTTCCTAAAAACTTTCTCGGATGTCAGAGGCGTTGTGTGTTCTCCCCAAAGTTGTTGAGAATAGCTCAACACATTTAAAAGCCACATTCAAAATACATACATTAGGATAGATTTTACGAATGGTATCTTCACTGTTGTTACAAGAACTGTTTACCGTCTTTTTTAGATTGTTTTAACCATGTGCATCATTTTCTAATTATATAAGAAGCTTCTATGTTTATGATATGAATCCATATACCCTCGCTGTGAATATAGCCCTAGTTGCTGGCATGGTGTTACAAGTCAACATAACTAAGCTAACTTATTAGGCTGACAGCCGATCCTGTAATATAATGATCCTGTAGCGTAAAGGTAACTGATCTGAAGTCATATGGAGGAACAAACCTATATATTTAAATGTGGAGCTCTTATCTTTGTTCAGCTAGCTGGCTAAACAACACTCATTTAAGCATGTAACAATGTAAATAGACGGTATAGTTTGCAAACTACTTGACCACTTTTGATGTAGCTAATTTTAGGTTTATAATGGAATAATACATATTTGCCGTGAGATTTCTTGCACGAGCGTGAGTCTGAAAGCATGTCATGCCAGATCTATGACAGTTGGCAACTCTGTGTAACTGTAATTGTAATTGTAAACTAGTATTGAATGTTCACAGGCTTTCTGAGTGCTAACTTCTTCTCAGTTCTCGTAAAAAGTCAGCTTCAATGCTAAAGTAAATACTTGTTGATATTTGAAAGGAGCTAACATAGGTAAAAACATGCAGAAACCTTACTGATTATATACTCAGTGGCCAGTTTATTAGGTATAAGAGCAGATAAGATAACCTTTATTAATCCCACAGATGGGAAATTTGCATTGTTACAGCAGCAAGAATGGATAGTACATGAGGAGTAAAAGCAGCATAACTACACAATATAGCAATAGAAAAGTATAATAAACTATAAATAAACAAAAATATATAAATAAATATAAATATACATATATGGTATGCATATATGTACAGAAATTGCCATCCACAGATGCCTTGAGGCAGCAGAAATTGTGAGATATACAGCAGGAGTTGAATGTTTAGTAGCTGCATAATGTCAATATTAAAACATTGCATGGAGGTTGTCCAAGACTAGAAGTATCTGGGTGTCCACCTAGAGAACAAGCTGGACTGCGCTAAGAACTGTACTGCGCTTCACGAGAACGGTCACGGCAGGTAGTATTTGCTGTGACGGCTTAGCTCTTTCAGAGTCTGCAACACCGTGTTGTGGATGTTTTATGAGTCTGCGGCGACCAGGGCCTTCTTCTACGCTATCGTGTTTTGGGGCAGCAGTGTGATGGTTAAGGATGCCAGCAGACTCATCAAGCTGATCAGGAAGGCTGGGTTGGTGCCAGGGGAGGATCTGGGCACTACTCACACTGTGGCCAAGAGGACGACCCAGGTCAGTTCTACAGACCTGCTTCACGGTGCTATGGACTCCATAGTCATAGGCTCGTTAACACAAAATGCTCCACTGGGCACCTCAGGAAACCATCCCTCCCAGAGGTCATCAGTTTGTACAGCCGGTAAATCACCCAGCCAACTATATATGTATATATATATATATATATATATAAACTATATTTTACTACTATTTCAAGAAATATCTGCCTATTTATCTGTTTATTTCTTTGCAATAATTAGCTGACCATCTGTATTCGTCACCACTGTGCTTTTCATGCTTACCAACTTAATTAATTATATTTTAATACAGAAGTGTTGTTTGAGGCATTGTGTTTCTACTTTTGTCCTTTGTATATCTGCGTACTATGCAGTCTGTAGCTATAAACATACTTCCTCTGGAATAATCATTTAGCTGCAGCTAAATACTGTACTTCAGTCAGTTTGACTAAGCTTTAATGACAGAGATGAGTGACTGACGCGACTTTGAAGCTGTTGTGGTTATTGGAACTGTGTGCGGTTCTTCCAGCACATCTTAAACCTTAATAGTGTCTCCACTCATGATGTAAAAACATGTTGTTAATAAGAGAGATCACAGGAGAACGAGTGGACTTGTTAAAGCAAGCCAGAAGGCCTCAGGTGAAAAAAAAACAGCTTGCTACAGGTTCAGCGGTATGCAGGAAAGCTTGTCTAACAAAAGTGGGTCCTATCCAATAATAGTGAGCGTTTCTTATGAAGTGGCCACTGAGTGTACATCCGATGAAAGGGAGACATACAGAGTTACATACTAGTACAGAAAGTGAATAAGTATATGGTTCCTATACTCTACCATGCTCCAGCTATATCCGCCAACCAAGAAAATGCTGTCTTCAAGCACAGCGCATCCTGGCCCACTGCGCCCTTCCAGAATGGGAGTCTGCAGGATGTTCCAGTGGTCCCCTTTGGGGTCATAACACTCCACCAGCATGACATCAAGGTGGGAGAAACCTGCCCCACAAAAGCAGACATCATGAGAATGGCCTGTCTTACACAAAAGGAACAGCTCATACAGTAGAAGCATATTTTTGAATTTCACTAATACTAAATTTCCCAGAGGAACCTTCCCGAGGGATTAATAAAGATCTATCTATCTATCTATCTATCTATCTATCTATCTATTTTTCCAGTTTTTATAATGTTTCTTCAAATTCTATCCCACATAACAACCATGCCCGTGCATACATTTTCACTGTATATACGCTTCATTCATAGGAATTCAGAGTTATTTTCTTTATTATTATTAAACACTGACCAAAAAAAAGGAAAAATATTACTACCCGGTTGCAATAAACTAAATTCACAGGCTACAAATCTTTTTAATCTCTAGTTACTAATAAACTAATAATAATAATGATAATAATAAAAATAATGGACTAATAAACAACCAATTTATTAAGCTATTAAGTAGTGATTTTCCAATAAGACAGATCAAAGCTGCAACTGAAGGTCATTGTAATCAAACAAAAGGTTAAATGGCAGAAGTGTTTCATTGACGGGAAACAGCAGAAGCAGTGCATTCTGGGAAACCGTAAAACCAGGGACGTAATAGAATGTCCTGCAATGTGGGAAGGTACAGGAGTGGTTCCCATTCAACGACAGACCTTTGACAATAGGTCATTTAACTATGTAATTGTATATAATTTCCTGTAATTAATAATTATAGTCAATTGTAGAAATTAAAAGAAAAATATTTCTACTACAAAATTACTGCATGATGAAGATATGCCAGACTGTTTGTTCAAATGATTATGCAGATAATTTCATTAACATTTTCGATCTGCTACATTTCGTGGCACATTTCTTACCTTTCAGGTGGTTTCCCCCAATAGCATAAAGGCGGTCATTTATTCCCGCCAGGACGTGAATAGCGCGCTTTGTGTTCATATCCTGCTTCCTGGCCCAGACGTCCATGCTCGGGTCATAGCAGTACAGCCAGGACACATACTCTCCATTATGCACTCCCCCTGAAACACACGCAGCAGTGCGTCACATTTTATATGGGCATCTGCATCAAGGCCTACATGCTCCCAAGGTATCATCGGCTACAATATTATTAGTGTGACTGCAAGCACAGAAGATTAGAAAAGTTATATTAACACCAGAAACTTAAACTTAGAGTTTGATTTTTCTTAAATGGGGAAAAAATCATCACTTTACAAACATATGTGTAAGCGGTCTTGAGGCAAGAGCTACACAGACACTTTCAAAAAATCTAATAAAACTACATTAAAATCAACAAAAAAGTTAAACTGCATGGAGTGCCACAGGAAAACACAGGCTGTCTGGTAATGACGATCTGTTTGTTTTTCACTTGATTATGTTTCTCAGCATGATTTCAAATTCTTTCAAAGTTCAAATCAAAAATATTCACCATACCACAGTCTCCTGATAGGAACCACTCCATCACAAGTCACACTAACAATGTTAAAGGCCATTCAAAACTGGGGCATGTTTCATAATCTATAAAAAAAAACTCCATACACAAAATAAATGTTTTAAATTAAACAATACAAAACCAATGCAAATCCATTGAAAAATGGCACCTGTCATGATTATTTTATTACAGTTTTTACAGTAAATAATTTTTAAAAGGTTTTACAGTGTATAGACTCAGTGGTGTCACCGTAGCTGTATTCTCTAACAATACTATAACCTGAAATTACTTGACATTTTACAAAAGCCATATCCTATAACGCAGTCATTTTTACTTAAATCTAAATAATGCATACTGGTTTCAGATTCAGCAAGTTGCAATAGTCACGCCGTCCTTATCCTGTTCTATGTGACATCCACTTTGGTGACAATTCATATAATAATTATCACATAAGAAAACAGTACTTTTTGTTCAAATGACTATGGCACCCCCTACTGTTAAACCAAATCATACTTTGCGTGCCACTTGGTGATTATCAAGAACAGGGAGGACAGAGAAGTTCTCCCCATCACAACGTGTGCAGGTTTTCAGGATAACTCTTAGAGCAACTGTTCAAAAGCGGGTGCGTCAGCCAATCAGTCCTCTAATTATGTTTGCTAATTTGGGACTTGCAGCTAAAACCCTCATGCACACCGGCCCTTTCTGCCCACCCCTGGTCTAGGGCGGCCTTGCAGGAGTGTGCATTACAACAAACTGCAGGATCATTATTTTTTTTTATTACAAAAGAAGGAAACAACAGAAATGTGTGCATCCAGCTTGACTTTTTATCAGTTCTCCCATGTAGTGGAAATAAGTTAATAATCAAGAAGTCTATAATACTGAATTATATAAATCTATATTAACAATTATTTTACATTAATATTATAAATTGTAATAATAAAAGCACCCCACTGTATAATTTCACACTCCTGAGACTATGTTGATATCCACTTTGTATCATTAAGCATGACAGACAATGTGAAGTACAAAGTGTTTTGGCCCACTAAGATAAGATAAGACTGGAATTATAATGCATAAACATCCTCCACTTGACTCCTAACACAGGTCAGTTAGCCAAGATGTATAAACAATGAAAAGGATTTCTACAGCATCAGCCCAGGGAATCAGCTTGTCTTACCTGTGGGTAGTCTGGGATACACTGCTTTAAGATGACAGACTGCGTGAGCAGGGAGCTCCATGGAATGTCCCTGTTTTAGCACGCTATAATTCGTTAATTCATTGAGCTCACCTGAGATGTATATCTTGCCGTTGTGCACGGCTCCCGCATGGGCCGCCAGGGGCTGTGGCAGCGAGGACACGTAGCTCCACTCATTGGTCTCGAGATTATAAGCCTCCACACTGGACAGGTACCCCGTCTCGTTCCGTCCACCAATCACGTACAAGTGTTTGTCCAAGCAGCATGCGAAGAAACTGGCTCTTCTGTGAGAAACAAACGCAATATAGAATAATCGCAAGTGATTAATTGTAGCAAGTACCATGTCCAGACATGCCACCTGAGGGACATTGATTTCAGGGAGGCAGATGGGGGGCATCCGGGGGGTAACAAATACGGCCAAGGATGCCTTGCGCAATGACGTCACCGTCACAGGCCCCATACCGTATATGTATAAGTATATGTATATATATATATATATATATATATGTGCAAGTGTATATGTATATATTTGTGTATATCTATACATATATGCACTGTTTATGTATATGTGTAAATGTACGTGTGTATATGTATATGTGTATATATCTCGGGTGTCCGGGAGCTGCTGTCAATTTGCGGGAGACTCCCGGAAGGTTCAGGAGAGTTGGGATGTCCGCATGTCTGCATCTTATGAATTAGAACTTTGCTGTGTTGTTTCTTTCTATTCCATATTTCCTAAAGTTAATTTTAGTAATTTCAAATGGCACTGATTACCTTTCCTGCATTGGTGGTAGCTGTATCCAACTGTTGAATCTTGGATCGTAGCGGCTCACAAAATTAGTACTGTGCTTTCCTGGAAGAACGTAAAACATAAGCTGACTAAGTCTGAGCAAATGGCTTAAGTAAAATCAGCACCTTTGAAAGGATAAGAGAGAATAAAACTTTCTGTTCGGTCACCAATCCCTAAATATATTAATGGGGATGAGTCCGAGTTCTAAGCTGAACTGGATGATGATTAACTATGGAAAAGATTTCAAGGAGTCTATAAATCTATAATATTAATTCATTGTACTTATAACATAAATGAATAAAAATGCTTTACCGTTTGGATTCCACTGATCTTCTCCACCCATCAATAGCAGGAAATTCTCCACCTCCACCACGCAGTGATGGGCACTGTTATAAGGCATTACTGCAAATATGAACAACAGAAGGCAATGTTACGTCACTAAATCCGCAATAATAATTCCACCAGATGTTTTAAATGTCTCACAGTTTTATAAAAGACTAATTGGGGTGCTTGTTATGAATTCCCTCTTAAATGGGCTTATATTGCTTATGCACATATGTAATATGCAAATAGAATTACATACATATTCATTTAATAAAAACCTTTATAGTTACAATGAAAATATTATAATTACAGTAGTATAACAACAAAAGCATGATATTAGAGTCCTAATTAGTATAACAATAAAAAGTATAATAAAACTCTAGCTGCATTTAAATTTTAAGATTGAATCTGCAAACAAATCAGTTTTTGTGACGTGACAATGACTGTTGTGAAAATTTTTAAATATATATTTGAAATATATATGATGCATATGGATCTTAGTTTCTACGACATGCACCTTCATATAGACTCTTATCCTGTGCTGGATAAACTGTTAAAGAAGATTAATGGATTGATGGAATATGTGCACATTTTCAGTATTTATAGAGGCTGAAATGTTTAAACCATTATTTACATTTAGAGCTTTTGGCAGACGCCCTTAGCCCAAGCGAATTACATAAGTGCTTAAAGACTCAATAGTGTCATGTCCAGCCCCGCACTGCGTGTCTATTCCCTGTGTTTCCCTCAGGCCTCTGTTAGGAAATACAGGATTTTATCTATTTATTGATTAAATTATTTTAAGGAGTGCTATTCAGATAATAATGTATTTTAGATCTTAGTTTTGATGTTTCACCTACCAGTATACTAATACTGTTACTGA
>JAODKN010000079.1:8769605-8781326 GCA_026774425.1 Petrocephalus zakoni
AATAAAGTTTCTCATTTAGATACGTACAATATTGCCTTTCTAAAATATATACTAAGCAGTCTAACTGCAACAAAACAACTTCCTGTCCCTTTGTGATGTCCAGTGAGCTCATAGACTACTGTACAACACAGCATTATGGCCATAATGGGCCTAGATTTTTAATGGGGCCTCATTATGCTCATTTTCACTGTTAATTGTTTTATTTTTGTGATCTACTAGAATAGATTTACAATCTCAAAAGTTCCAAACACACTTTGTTTTTCCCATACAGTACATCTCTGTTCACCCTGTCTATAACTCTGTCTGAAATGCTCAGTTAGAGCTTTAAGTCTCATCCCTGATGAGTCCAGTGTGCTGATTGGTCAGCTCATCAAACTAGTCAGCTTGCCCTATATGTTCCACCCCTGTCTTACAGTCTACAGACTACCTTGCAGGTAGATGGCCAATAAGGGGTGCGTTTCCCAAGAGCATAGTTGCTAACTATGTTAGCAACTTACATAGTTGGACCCATGCAACTGAATGAATCCAACTATGTAAGTTGCTAACGGGAACTTTTGGGAAACGCACCCAAGGATTGTGTTACGATGTGACCTCACTGTGCCACGGACGTTAGGGCAGGCATTTCAGGCAGATTAGAGAAGAGTGGTTTCTGTGGTGAGAGATATGCTGCTTTCTATTTACCTCGGAGGTCGGGAGTTATGCTGGGAGTGACGTCACACCCGTGTTCCAATACAACTAGTCGGAAAATAATGTAACAATACTACAGACCTGTTTCAGAAAGCAGGATTTCTTGCTTACCCGGGCAACATGTCAGATTTAAGGTACCCCAGTTTAAATAGCTTTTATCTTGATTCACTTAAATTTACCCCAGACTGCCTTAAATCCGACAAGTTATCTGGCTAAGCAATAAATCCGCCCCCAGTTCTAGCTAGGTTCATCGTTAGTCATTGTTAGCAAAATCAGTTGATAACAACACATTGCGTGGTATTTTGCGCAACATGTCCACAGATAGTGGTTGGAAAGTACCGTGTGTACGACCAATTTAATGAAACACTAATAAGACACGAGTGCTAGTAAACTGTATATAGAGTACACCGTTCAGTTATATTGATGATGGGTGCAGCCATCTTGAATTCTGAGGTAGGGGTTGCAGAGATTCGTCTGACTTTCAGAGAATTATGACTTCAGGGGACGTCCAAGTTGAAATTTCCAACTAGGAACTTTCCAGTTAAAATTGCAATGCAGCATTACTTCTTTTGGTGTGTATTTTGGGCCTTAAGACCTTGCAGGCTGCTCACATGCACATAAAGATATGTAACACACTAATGGAAAGGGATTAACTGGAAAAGCATAAAAAATCCTGTTTAAAATAGTGTAAGTGCCTTGCCATCATACCTAAAAGCAGAGCACTTTACTATATATTCAGTACTGAACTGTAGGACTGCATGTTTTGACTGCTAACCTACAAGTACTTCTACTACTACTAGTAGTAGTAATAATACTACTACTAATAATAAAAAACATAACCATAGTGTTTTGGAATGTCACAGGAATTGCAGGTTGTAGGAAAGTAGTGAACAGACTAAAAACAGGCAGCATCTCCAAGAACACTGGTCGTCATAATGAGATACTACACAATTGCACATTTTGATGATAGTGGATAGTATTGTTTGTATCCCCCAGCTACAGTTAATTTCAGAATGATAACATAAGGAATAATGAAGCTAAAAATACCAGGTCCCAGCAGTGCAAAGAGACGGCCAGTTGTCCTTGCTGTATCCTGCTCCAGTGTGACATGAAGCCGCCGCTGCCTCACTTATCACGCTGCCTCTGCACTACTCGTGCCACGTGGGATTCATTGTTGGTCGTCTCTCCAGGCTCACTCACCAAGGAACTTCATGAGACCAGCCCAGAAGAACCAAACCGCTCACATAAAATCCAGTTTTGTACTGGGCTAATTGTCACACTGATGCCTAACACTAATTTTAGAGTCTAACAGTTGTTGAGCAGAATACTACCATGCTTTCATCTAAATACCAACAATGTTCATTTAAAAAGTAGCAAGCATCCATCTTTTAATCAGTTATTCTGACCAAGCTTGGGGGGGGGGGGGATTCCAGGAGCACAAGGCACACCTGGGACTGGGGTATACTTATCTGCCCCTTTTAGCATGTATAACATTTAGAATAACACCAGCAGTCATTCAATATTTACAGCTAAATTCTCATTATACAGCCAGCTCTCCTATCACTTTATGACAATGAAGATGAATAATCACTGATAATTACCAAAGAGTGAACATTCTTTGCACGAATGTATAGCCCCTAATTGCACTTGAGATGGAAGCTTACTTTACCATAGACAATAAGCACACAAGCACACATGCAATCACATTACTATAGCACTATTATTTACTATTACTTATTATTTTGCCAAGATATATCTTTAGAAATCCCCATCCAAGACAATAATAAAGGGAATAGAATAATTCCCATTCCATAATATTCACTTTTTTGTTATTAAAAAATGGAATTAGGTTTTTGGTTCCTCCCACCAAGTTTTCAGCAAATACCCCTATAAACAAATTATTCTCAGTAGCCATAAATCTTGTTTGGTAAAATGCTCACCAAGTTCTGTTCTCGGCCCTTTTTCCTGAGGATGCTTCCTCGCACAGCATAACTGTGTACAGGAGTGGAGCAAAGCCGGCCGCGAATCTCGAACCCCTCCGAGCAACAAGCTGCCACAAATAATCCCTAGATGGCATGTGACACCTCCCCGCCGGTCACCCCGGGTGGGCCCCCTCACCTGCTGGCCACAGTCTGCCTGCAGTGCTGTCTGAAGGGCATCAGGTGGTAGTTCATGGCGTCCAGCAGCAGCTTCTGGCAGACGGGGTCGTTCCTCATGAAGTCGACGGACTGCACGCGCTCCACCAGCTCGGTGGCCGGTATGAGGGCGAAGCGAAGCCTCTTCATCAGGTCGGGCGCGTAGTGCATGCGCGTCTCGCGGTCGTGCTCCAGCCACAGCACCGACATCTGGAAGAGCGCCAGCTCCGACTCCACTGGAGGGGGCAGGGAGTCCAGCATGCCGCACATCTCCTCAAAGTTCAGCAGCAGCACATCCTCCACCAGATACTTGTTCGCCAGCTTCTTGGTCTCGTCCAGCCCGTGGAGAGCGGCGATCTTGCAGATCTGCTTGTAGTTCTGCACCGAGATCTGGTCATTGAGGAACTGGACGCTGAGCTTGGTGATCTGGGGAATGTTGAGGATCTTGCTGACCGACAGTACCTCTTCCACAGTGTCCAGGGACAGGGTCACGTTGGCAGTGTATAGATACTCCAGGACCAGCCGCAGTCCGATGGAGGAGCAACCTTGTAGCACCAGGTTGTTGATAGATCTGGGGCTTGCCAGAAGCTTCTCGTCGGGAGAAGACGACGGAGTCCCGCTGCTCCCCTGGTCCTTGCTTGAAATCCCCTCGTTGTTGAGTGGATGACTAGAGAAGAGGGACCTGAAGTACTGAGAGCAGGAAGCCAGCACTGCTTTGTGGCAGTGAAACTGCTGTCCCTGGGCAATGAGTGTCACATCACAGAAAAGCTGCTTCCTCCACAGGAGATTGAGCCCGTGCAGCAGAGTGTCGCTGTGAGTAGGGTCAAAGGTGGATGTTCTATCGCCAGACCTGGACATGACTTCCTTACTGTTAAGCCACCTACGAATAAAGCGGGCACACATGTACTGCTTTACAGCAAACATTTATGCAGAAAAAAATAATGTAATCGCATAACACAATTTACATCGATTTCCTACGATTCGGTCAAAAACGGAATGTTTAGTGTAAATCGCATCTCAAATCCTTGTTCTGTCATCAATTTAATTGCTATCTATTATTCGGCAAGAGTATCAAATCACCGCGTATTTAATAAACTTTAGCGTTAAGTGCCTGCACTGTAAATTGAATAATACAACTCGGATTCGCGATAGGTGCAAATGTACCGCCAGTAGCATTCAGTCCTATCCATCTCTGCATTCCGGTTGTTTCATAAAGGTGGTATCGATTAGACGGTATTAAAAAATAATATAAATAGAAATAAAAAAATAGGCGATCCTACTAGGACGCTGCGGCTGGAAAAGACGCGGAGAAAAACTATTATTGGAGATACTGCAGCACCTTCCCCGCAAACGCAACTTAAGTTGACGGCGAAAGGGGAAAAAGGCACCCCACCCCCTATAAAGATACAGTGAAGCTATTCCGTATGCAAGTTAATCATTATGTTTAAGGCGATCTCACGCATGCACGGAATAAAGCTGCTTTTTTAAAAGCCGGGCAGACAAAAGCGGCAGAGAGAAAAGCTGTTTGTTCCCCCCCCGGTATCGTTCATCCAGAGCGACTGCGATCCCCCTTGTTTCGGAGTTATAGGGTTAGCCAGGAAACAAAAAAAGCCCTTTGATCGGCTCGCCGACGTTAAGGAAACGCATTTTATTGTGGATCTCCTACGCATGTGGATGCAGGTGTATTTTGGGGACGCGAGAATGTGTTTTTTTAATGCAAATCTGCTAGCAGATATCTACAAGCTTTACCGTAAGGTGCCTGTCACAACTAAACAATGCGTGGTGCTAGCTATACAACATAAGCCAAACTTACCTGACTCTTGACAAAAAAAGTAAGCTTCGGCTCCTTATGATCCTCACTTGACTTCCCTGTGTTTCTCTTTTTTTTTCCTTTTTAAAATAAATCCTTTTTTTTTCTTTTAAAGGCTATGGTCGATGCCCCAAAATGATCATTGATTCCAACTCATGCAGATACTATTTTTACATTTTATTTTGTTGTCGGTGATCATTTGTTCTCCTGAATTAGAAGTGTGTGAGTGTATGAGAAGGAGCTGTGCTTTCTGCAAGAGAAGAAGAAGAAGAAATATACGTGTGACAAATTATGCTACCAAGAAACAACACATCATTATCCTTGGGCCTGGGGCTCAGTGAGTCGTAACGAGAGTAATAGGAAATCCACGGTTGGGGAGAGAAACGGTCGTGCATGGCCGGTGGAGAGAGACCGTGCAGGGGGATGGATGCTGGAGAGACTCGCAAAATTATGGCTCAAGGCTATTGTAAAAACTGTCGAGCGTAAATGACTGCGATTTCAAACATCTTTGGAAGAAAGAAAGAAAGAGAGGGGGAGAGAAAAAGCGGGTCTCTCCCTCGCTCTTATAGAGGGAACCGTCAAGTTTTAGTGCGCATTGCTAATTAGTCAATTTCTCTCTGCCTTCACAGCCCGGCGACTTTGCTGCTGAGCTGAAACTGCTAATTTCTGGGAGCAGCCTTTTTTTTTTGGCTGTGAACTGAATGGATGAATGGGTTGTCTCGCACAGATGACAAAAAACCCCCTGCCTTAATCTCCATCGCCAAAACAACCCTTCATCTCCTACTGCTGCTCTTGCCTCCAGTCTTTCAAAAATAAGGTGCTCCTGGCAAGCTGCTAACTTTCTCCGCGCACCTGCATCACATACACTTAGACTTAAAAATATAACAAATAGACAGAAATGTTACATTTCACGACGCGTTAAGGTCCTTTTTAATAGGCAACACGTTTTATTAATTGGCAATGCCTATATTATGATTTTATACAAAACAATTTGTTCTAATTCAGAAAATATTATAATTCTGAAGTACTCTGTGCTATAAAGTCTTTTACATTAATAAAATCTGCTGCTTAAAACAATCTGCCAGTGTGGTTATTCTACTGAGAAGAAAACAAATTATATTGTTAGGGTTTGTAATTGGTGTGTGTTATGTGTGGATGAGTGTCTGATACAAGCAGTGTCAAAGCACATCCAGCCTCAATCCTATAAGGCGTACACAGGTTATTAAACGAGCAGCACTTGCATTATGAGGAGCACGAGCTTGTATGAGAGCCCATCCTCCAGGAGACCTGTGCAGTTAAGTGGTTTATCTGAAACAATGTTATACTAGTTAGGAATTTTGGCACCAGCTTTGTGTAAGTGATTTTAAATACAGAAGAAATACACAAATTAACAGAATTCATTACGTATTGCTCACAATTCATCACTGTTTGCGTTCATGAATCACTGTCAAATAAATGCAGTAGACCCGTGCTAATGACGGCCAACTGTATGAGGTACAGAAGAGGTACAGAACTGACAGATGCACCGGGTGACCAGTCGGCAGTGAAGAGATGTAAACTATGACCTGCAGCCAGGAAGAGAGCCCCAAAGAGGCAGGGCAGAGATGCACATGGCTACCAATAGCCCAGTACAGGGTCACACGTGATAATCGACAGCCAGCGGATTGAGGCACGGGGGGACACTTACCCGACAGCCAGCAATAACAGCGGGTACTACTGCCCTTAGAAGTTCAGAAGGCAAGAGAAAAGTTTACATTGTTGTTCTTGTGACCGTTGTTACATTGTCGTTCCATAGTTGTTAGTTTTTACTTTTTAAAGTGTATTTGTAAGGCTCATCTGTTTCAAACAGTTCCCTGTATCTGTAGACCCGAATCTTAACTGAGTCTCTTTTGTATCTGCAATCACCCATATCTAGTTTTAAGAAACCTAAACTTAAAAGATATTAGTACATTAGTAATATTGATACAAATGGTTCTTTGGTTCTTAGTGGTTGCTAGTACTTTTATATTGCTGATTCACAACCCTTTGTTTTTCAAGCTTAAGTAAAGTTCTAAGCCATGCCTAGTAATGGACAGGTATCCTGTCTGCTGTGTCCCCTGCCCACTGTCCTGTGTGTCCTAGGATGGCCTGTTGGCTTCCATGACTGGGGTGGATGATCAGTTATGGTTGATAGGCGGGATGATAGTTGGCAGGTAAGCAAATTCATACTATGAAAATAATAGTTACTAATCTCAGCTTGTTTCCGAAAGTCATAAGGCCCCATGACAGTACAGAAAACACTATAGTGAGCACAGTTTTGTAGTAAAATAAACGGTAATTTATAAAGTTATACAGAAAATTTGCAGATTAGCCTTTGGCTATTGAACAGATTATTTTGTTGTGATACATTCTAGTAATATAGCCCTTATATAAAAATGTATGTATATATATATATACACACACAATATATAAAATATAACAATGTTTTATTTTTTAATGTGTTTACTTTTAAATGTCAGAGCCTTTGTCTATACTGTGAGGATGGTTTTATTCCCATAAGAATAATCTTTACTTGTGCATTATTCCCAGAATAACATCGCTGGCATCCTCCAGTCTTTGTTTTTCCCAGCTTGATCCTTGCAGCAAACACTGCCATCACTAGGGTTAACTTGTCCGTCTCGGTCAGCCTGTAGTATAACACAGCAGCAAATATAGCAATGTTGTTTTTTGTCACAGGTTCTGGCCTCTTCGAGTCAATAATTTCAAAATGCAATAATGCTCCACTTTCCATAGGGATCCCTGCTATTTTAGAAAAAAGGAAGCCTACTGAGTTATTCGAATGACTACTTTGCATTTGAGATGCTCAGCCCCTGCTATTACAGGGCATAGTTTACCCATGTATAGACACCCCATAATTATTACTACTATTACTGAATATTAACCCCAGTATTAGCCATACCCAATGCACTACTATGGACTATAATGTAGCATTGCTGTTAAAGGCAGGTTTGGCCGTTGTATAATTAAGCATATTGCTTAACAGAAATTCCGTCCATTCATTTTCCAACACTTATCCAGTGTTGTGGTGTACAGAACGCCCTGGATGGGGTGCCGTACCTTCACAGTGCACAGGCACACAGAATCCCAGATTACGAGCAATTCAGTGAGGGGAGTCGCCTAGCTTCATGTGTTTGGACCGTATGAGGCAACCGGAGGACCTGAAAGAAACCCATTGAAACAGAGGAGAACATTCAAGCTCCATACATACACAGAGCCAAGGGCAGGAATTAAAAACACAGTCCTGGTGGTGTGAGACTACAGTGCCGGGAGTACATACTGTATCAAATACAGAATTCATACTTTGAAATATAAATATGTACAAATGAGATAATTGCAAACAAGTATGATACATTTTTTTTATCATAATTCCGTATTCGCCTCTAGTATTTTGTACATTGATCATGATGTTTTTTAAGATATGAACCAAGCAACTCCTACTTCAAATAATGTACACAGCATCTATAGTAAGGAAGGTTGACATGAGACTAGAGATTGTAAGTATAAGAAACTTTTAACCATGAAATCTATACTGAACTGTTATGGCTGTAAAAAAATTGGATTTACAGCAGGCTCTTTCACAAAGACACAATATTTTTTTTATTAACTTGGGTGTATGTAACATTGGGAAATGCTATGTAAGATATGCATGCTGCATATGAACCAGCATGTTCAAAGTAAGATTGTAGGAATAATTATATGCATGCTGAAATGTCTTTTTGCAAATTCTGAGTTATTTATCTTGAGATTAAATAAAGACCCAGCGATTGTAATCTGTTGTTTTAAGAATCCCAATTTCCTATATACATGACAAAAATAGGAAAGCTATTGTGGGCTTAAAAAAAAAGGAATTTTGAATAACTGCTTCCTGGGAAGTACCCCGTGTAGCTAATTATGATCTGGAACATCCTCGTTTACCAATACATCTAGTGAAATTAAAGACCCAAAGTCATCCATTAAAGATTAAGCAGTTCTTTATGTATCTCAGCAGGAGTCGCATACTGCATTTCTTACACGATACGCAGCCAAGACCACATAAATGCAGCAAAAAGACACTTGGCTAATGGCTTTGAAACACCTCTGTAATACTGGGGTCAGGGGCTTTGCATTTCCCCTGGCTACACACTTTAACACCGGTGCACATACCATTAATGCTTCTCTTTGTAAGCCTTCTGAGTTGTTGCTTTTCAACCAATGTCTGAAAAAAATCAAAAAGCCAAAGAAAATGTCTTCAGATTCAGAATGCTAAAACATGTAAAATGGAAAGGAGTTCTTGGGCTAGCACAGTGGTTAGCACTGTTGCCTTATACCTCTGGGATCAGGCTTTGAGCCTCTGCATGCATATGGAGTTTGCATGTTCTCTCCATGTTGTCGTGGGGTTTCCCCCCGCAGTCCAAAAACATGCTAAGGTGAATCGGAGTTGCCAAATTGCCAATAGGTGTGCATGTGCATCGTGAATGCTATGTGTATGTGCCCTGTGATGGGTTGGCACTCCATCCTGGGTTATTCTCTGCCTTGTGCCCTTAGGCTCCGGACCCCCCGTGATCCTAAATATGATAAATGCAGAAGATAGATGGAATGAAGTCCATCTTATTCATCCTGACATCTCTTTGGCATCATAAAGCACATGAATGTCCATGAAACCACCTAATCTGTGTATGTGTATATATCTTCAGATTCAGAATGTTAAGAGATATGAATTCCATGCGGAAACATGGTGGTTCAGTGGTTCGCACTGCTGCCTCACACTTTATATATATGTATATATAAAACTGGTCCTACCCAGCATTAGCTAGATGCTAGGCGTACCTAATAAAGTGGTCACTGAGTATATATCTATATGCCTACACTTGCATATTTTTATTGGCTGTTTATGTCTTTTGAGGGTTATTAACATTAATGTATGCCCGACTCTCTAAACAGAACGTGCTTGATAGTAGTATGTTGTGGCCTGATGTGACAAAATGGTGTTTTTATGGGCATGTGCACCACGTTTGCTGCCAGAAGGTGGGAGCTCTTGCCAGCTTTGCAGGCGGCCCTTGTTAAGATATGTGGAATCATGAACTCCCACAAGTACCGAGAAATGTTGGCATAATACCATGTTCCCTCTGCCAGTGGGAGTGTGGCTGCAAATGGACTTTCCACCAAGGCAACAATCCCGAACATAAATCAGATGTAACCAAGAATTGGTCGAATAAACACAGAGTGAACAGGACTAACCGCTGTAATTCCTGCAGTCAAATCTGTTGGAACATGAATGATTTTAATGGGAAAACAAATGTAAACAGAACTACTAGGCAAAAATAAATTAAAACAATTGCAAAACAGCGGACAAAAGAAATTAAAAGACCTAAATGTAAAAAAGAACAAAAAATGAGAGCAAATCCATATGCCCATGTTGGCTATAGGGCCGCCTCCAGGGCTGGAGGTCTGCATACGGTCTCAGTGCGTCAGTGTTCTCCCTGTGCTGTGCAGGCTTCCTCTGGGTCCTCCAGTCTCCCTCTGCATCCAGAAACATGCCGTTATGATAATTGTCATCCCTACACTGCCTGTAGCATTTCATTGTGTGTCTGTAAGTGCCCAGCAATAGACTGGCATCCCATCCAGGATGTACCCCTGCCTTGTGCCTTATGCTGTTTCATCCTCTTAAGCTGTCTTCAAATATATAAGCTAAATATAAAGAAAAAATGTTTTATATATATATATAAACCAACCCTGTATAACAGTATTCAAAATTACTGTAATTAAATTATAGTTACATTTACACAAAATCTTTAGCTGCTATTTTTGAGAATGTTAATAATTCCACGGACATAGATACAACAACCAATGTCCTAGTACTAGAGCGGCAGTTAATTCATCCATTCAACCAGAAGCTCCCAAATCTCCTCAGATCCACCCTGCTGGTATTCATTACCTGAGATACTTGCTGACCATGGGCTGGTGATCAGATGCTCCACCTCCAGTAAGCTCCCAGTAAATACAGTAATGTAACGGGATTGGCAGTAAGTAATATAACATCTATATCATCTAATAATATAACATCTAGAACCTGGTTGCAGAGCCTATCCAGGAAGCTACAGGCAATAAGGCAAGAAATTGTTCTGGATGGGGTGCCAACCCCTCACGCAAGCCGTTCAGACCTGCATTCAGTTTGGTAACTCAAGTTCACCTTTGCATTTTTTTGGACTGTGGGGGAAAACTGGAGTACACAGAGGAAACCCCACAATGATAAGGGCCGAGACTCAAACTGCAATCCTAGAGGTGTGAGGCAACAGTGCTAACCACTGTGCAACTATGCTACCTGCAGCCAATCAGTTTTGTTGCAATAATTAGGTATTCTTCAGTTGTAAATCTAATTTTCCTTGCCAAAAGTAGCGTTCGCATTAAGAGTAGGGGTTCTTGCTAGTGTAGGATTACATGTAGAGGTTTACTCTTGGTTGAAGAGCTGATGGTATCTTTGGGCTATGGTTAGGCTAGGTTAGGTTTTGGTTGTTCTACTGAATCAAATGTTTTAAAGAGACTTGGAAGTTTTGGTTGTTTAAAGGGTGTAATTTAGGTTAAGGTTTTATTGTTTGCTTGTGGAGTCTGAAACTTCGGAAAAGCTACGTTTCTGAGTAATCTGTGCATCAAACAGGTTCGAAACACTCGTATGCATTAAGCATTTTGGTTTTAACTTTGATTAGCGTGGTGAAGAATTCAGGATGGCACATACTGTTTTTTGTGTATAGTATCAGATGCAATAAAACAGAGGGCTGTCTTACCTTCAAAATGGCTTTTCCCTCTTAGGAATTACTATCCCCTCAACGCTATAGTGACTGATTTTATTGACACAGCTTAATATAGCTCAACATCAGGGTGTTATTGTGCCGAGGCTTATTTATTCACTTTGTCTTACTTTCCTGTTAGGGTACTTGGTGTGATGTTTTCACTGTCATTTTGAAATTTATGGTGAGCGGGACCAAATTCAGTGAAATTTATACTGTAATGTAACCCAATTTCTCAGGGACTCTGGCTGACCCCGTGCTCAGATCCTCAATTGTACGTCACTTT
>JAODKN010000079.1:8843810-8859974 GCA_026774425.1 Petrocephalus zakoni
ACTCACACTTTACAGGTGCTAGTGCAGAGCCTCACACTCACACTTTACATATGCTAGTGTAGGGCATCACACTCACACTTTACAGGTGCTAGTGCAGAGCCTCACACTCACACTTTACATATGCTAGTGTAGGGCATCACACTCACATTTTACAGATGCTAGTGCCCACTCATTCTGGTCTCACTGACCTCTTTCAATCTTTTAAAAGTATTGAATCTTTACTAAGAAAGAGGCTTTCAACAGGATCATATTGTAAAAAATGTAACTTTCCACAGCATTACTAAGATCCTACATGTATGTATTTTGTTATGCAAATATGTAATATATTTACAGTCCCGTAAAGCCCTTTTACTAGATTGATGTATAGTTTTATATCTATTTCACATTTAAAGTCCGTATTTTATAACAAGATACAATGAAGTTTATAAATGAAATTTCAAGCATCACTTCAGACGTCTCACAGCTTATTGGTACCCATATAGGTTGCCTAATTTCTCTGTTTATGCTGATTTAGGTTTAGCTTAAAATTGCCTGAGAGTACATAAGGAATAAAGTAGTAAGTATGCACCTCACACTTACACCTAGAACGTGTTTTTTTGCGTATGTCCCCATGGGATCAATAACGTTTTATCTTAGGAGATAAAACTACAAATTGAAATCATAGTAAATTCAAATATTCAATTGAACAAATGAATTACCAACTGGTAACCAGTTTCTGGCTGATTAAAATTTAGATAATTGGAAACTAAACATGGGGGCTGTACTTGATTTAGATATTATAAATGATCATAACTTTTAAAGTTTTGATTTAAATTATTTAATAAATTTTGACACCGGATTGTATACACTTGTAATACAAATGGATCATTGCACAGCATAAAATCTATAGCTGATATAAGAGTGGTGTTAAGCAGTAGCAGAATACATTTTCCAGTGTTCTGTGTCTATTCATAAATCATGCTCCTTCTAGGAAGCTGCAAGAAATTTGAAACACAATTGTCAGTATAGTGTACGTGCGAAAGAAACTATTCATCATCAATATTTTGGTCATATTTAGAATATTTCTTTCGAAGTGTACACTTAATTGATATGCATATTTAAGGGCTGATTTGGTAAAATATTATGTCAAATTCCAAATTACAAATATTTAATCACAAAAGGAAACAAAGGATGTAGCATGATTTAGCCATAAATGTTAAAAACAACAGAACTAAACAACAGCTTATCATTCTGACAAAGTTTATGAATGGGGAGCAGTTGTCATTCAAAAGGTTAAACTACCTATAAGACATAATCTGTTCAAGTAGGCCAGTGTAGATTGTACTTAAGCTACATACAGCTAATGGATTCATTGAAGCAAACTTTTTTTATAATCAAATAAACAAATAAACATTTATTTAATACTGAATCAGACCTAAAATTTTCCTTTAGTACTTTTTAACTCATAAAATTCATGAAGGAGTCTTAAATATTAAAGGGACTTATGGCCATTATATTCCAAAAAGTAATAATTGCAGATGACAAATTAGTAAGCAGTCAGTGCTAAATGACTACCAAACTGCTGTTCTCCAAGCCTGTTTACTTCAAGGAGTTAAATTGCTCGCAGAGCATTAACTAATTGTGAGGCACATGCTACGGCCTGATAAAGGATGCAATATTTGATTGCAGCTCAAATGAATGACGAAATGGCCAACCACCTGACAACAGATGGAAGTGCTATATTTATATTTATGTGACAGATCCTATAAGACAGAGGTCTTGCAGTCTCTGGCCATTGTTATAGCACAAAATTTAATTCTATATATTTTCAGTTGCTCATAGGCTTCCTTGCATTATTGGACCACCTAATAGCAAAAACATCAATAAAAATAAAAACAGGTGCTGTGTTTTATGAAGCTGTGATGTATTGTTTGCGTTGTAAAACATGCAGATGTCTAGTCTAAACAGTCTATTTGTTTAGACATCTCAGCTAATTAACTGATTTATTTCATTTTATATAATTATATAATTCACTTTGATTTTGATTCCATGTAAGATTTTCTTTGTGATATTGTAAGCTGGTCTACGTACCGCAGCAGATGAAATTTACACCATCATGTACAGTATGCATGCGTGATTCAAGTGTCATAAGAGTTAGACTATGGATGTCCTAGCGAGGAACACTACATATATGAAATGCCAGCTGATTAGGAATCATTTAGCTGTTCATATAGTGCTTTCCATTGTGAATGTTTTCCAAGCTCGGATGTGGATGGAGGCAATTTTTCTAAAAGTGAGAATGTGACTTTTCTATAGGCACTAATGGATGTATTTTAATAAATTAGACTAGGCCATTTAGATAACACCTAAATGCGAAATTAGTCTCAAATGTCTCAAAATATTCCAAAAGTGGCTGCTTAGGTCACATTGACTTTGCTGGTTGAATGCATCATTAATTACGTTTACTCGCTGGTCAGAATACATTCCAGCTGTTATAGGTTTGCCATGTCATATAATTATAACCTGAAATCCCTAAGCCTCTAAAACACAATCATTTTTTTAAATCATATCATTAAGACATGTAAAGATATTTAATGCGCGTACTGTAAGGCTATTGTCTGGAGAAACAGATGGACGGATGTGGTTATGCAGTAAACAGCAATCAGTCATCTAGATAATTCAGTCCCCCTATAGCACGTACTTATCTGTAACCTAAATTAGAGAGAACACTTCAAAAGATGCATCCCATAGCAAGCTATGCACTCCGTGTGAAACTCTGCCTACTTACCCTTTCTTCACAACCTGAAATTAAGTAATGGCATTATTTGTCATTTTCCAATGAAAGGCACACTGGTATCATTAAATTAGCAATAACAGTTAGCACCTTACTCACAGTGGACTCTTGCTGAGACACTAGGGACAGAAGCTACATTGGACAGTATAGATCCAAAACCTCAGCTCCAGGTACATGACACTCATGAGAAGAATAAAAAAAAAATGCAGACACGGAATAAGAGAACAGTGATAATGCCTAAAGGGACTAGGATGGGAATCGGAAAGACTGGGGATGTTGGCCTGTGTGGAAACTAGAGGTAAATTAGGCTATTACGCCACCCAAAGCTACACCTCTGTCTCTCACTCATATAGTAAGTAAGATGCATGGCACACTACGTGGAAAAATGCAAGTTAATGTGCCCATTACATTTATGCTGGTATTTTAGGCATTTTTTAGATTTTCATGTCATTTTCACTAACTGACAATATAGAGTAGTTACATAACCTGCCCAGCAGATGGCAAGATGTACTCAAAGCAATGAAATTCTAGGTTTTGGGATCTTGATTATTTGTAATCTGGACAGGACAGATTTGGTCGTTTTGGGTGGGGATTGAGAGCATTTCTATTGGATTAGGTATTTCAAAACAGGTATCACAAAACTTAGAAATAACTGATCATCCTGGTACCGATTGCCTCTTTGTAGTCTGATTCAGTCCAACATAAGATTTTAAATTAAACAAAAACCTTTTTTAATCTCTTTTGACTGTGTAAAAAAAATTAATTGGCAGCAATATAAAACTAAAACACCTGAAATGGATTACAGCCGAATATTCAACCAAAGTTTTACTGCAACAAACTTTTTAATGTTCTCACTGAGAATTGTGCATAGCAGCAATATTGTATATGACAATGCAAGCAAGAATAATGTTGCACGGTCACTGTGGCTGGAATGCGTGGTGAGCTCAAGCATGCAAAATGTCCCCTCAGCACCCCATTTAGTTACCGCACCGCTGGAGCTGCCTTGGCGATGCTGGGCTCAGTCTGTCGGACAATGAAAAAGATCCTCTTTAAACTGTAGCTTTGCATTAAACCTGTTCGAGACGACGGTACGAATCGAACGTCCACGCCACATGACGAATTAGCGGTGCCGTGGTATGACTGCGCCGCATGATGAATTGCGTCACGATGTAGCATAAATAAACTTGAAAGTGATATACTGGCCCTGTTTTATTTATGTTGCTCTTTGCTGCTTTTAATCATACAGTTCATGGCGCCCCTTTGCGCTAATTATGACTGACAGTGTAGAGGGAAACAAAATGTAGCTGTGAAACGTGTAGCACGTGCTGACTGTGTTCCGGAGCAGGAAAACACTCCCCTGATGTAGCTGCGTCCGCCAGGTCCTGGCAGCAGCCATCACTCTGTGACTGACTGCTCCTTTAATCAGTTCTAATCTAATAAACTGCACCAAGTAGATATATTGCAGGACGTCTTCACCAAGTTCAAATGCAGAATAGTGCGGTAGTTTACCATTGCATTCTACGTATAACTTCTACATAACGACCCATGTTGGTAATGCCTTAAACAGTAAATACAAGTAAATACAAAAGGCATATTTTCATGGCTTATTTTAAGCAGTGTTTCAAGAATGATAACTGTGTTTTCGCCACACTCACAGTGGACTTATTGTACTTTTGCTGAGACAATAGGGACAGACGCTACATTGGACCCTAGTAGATGCAGAACCCTAACCCTCCAATGACACCGTCCATTTTTCCTTAAGAATTTGTGTAGTATAGGGTCATAGTGGGTCTGGAGTCTATCCCAGAAGGGCACCCTGGAAAGGATGCCAGTCCATTTATGGGCACACATACTATGGGCACTTAAAAAGCATGTCTTTAGACTACGGGAGGAGAATGCAAGATACAATTCCACACAGATTAAGCCAGGGCAGGAATCAAAGCCATAACTCTGGAGACATTAGACCAAAATAAGCCACTGAGCAACTATCAGTTTGCATGCTTATAGTTTAATCATAGTACAATATAATCCTGGGCTTTCATTCAATTCATGTGCATAGTAAGTCAGGACAATTACGGTTAAGTTACGGTTGTTTTATAATGGTAATCTTAGCTTACTTCGTTGGTGTCAGGTTGGATTCCACTAGGCCTGTTTATGCCTTAACTTGCACTCCGTCTAGCAGTATTTTTAATTTTGAGCAGGGCACCAAAACTGCATATGCATGACAGGGAAAAACACATGAGCTATTTTATATTTGTTACGTTTCACCTCCAGCGCACCTGATTAATTATGAGCTTGTAGATGAGTTGATTTAAACAGATTGTGTGACGGTGGAACAGAGGAAATATGTGGGATGGCTTGGGATACAGGAGGAGTGTCACAGTCGGTAGTACTGTGGTGTAAGACTTCAGAGCTGGGGGTCTGAGGATGACCATATCTTCCAGGCTTCCTCCCACAGTCCAAAGGTATGCAGCTCAGCCAACGAGCATTTCTATATAGACCATAGCATACACTTCTGTATGCCCTGAGATGAACTGGCATCCTACATAACAGTCTTGTGCTTCCTGAGATAGATTCGAGGCCAGGGAGAAGTTTGTGAACAGCTGCTCTTGGCACGGGAATCGGTTCGCTGCATTTCGATGTTTATTTATGCTTTGAGGTCAGATTAGCGGACGATGTCGTACATGGTTAACAGAAAGGCCTGAGCCACGCCGTTCCTAAAGTTGAGCTAGTATGTCCTTATCTGGTTGCTGACCCTTCACTGTAACCCCTTGCACACATATATGTCTGTCTCACGGACATTTCATAAATTTCTATGGGAAAAATACTAATTCCAATCATGCCACCCTTAACCCTTACCCAGCCTTAACCTTAATCATAAGTAACTAAACAAAATTCAAGACGTTTAGCATTTTTTTTCTTTTTTAGCAAAAAAACATAAAATGAAGTCTGAAGTAGTGAGGGCCGAAAAATTACCTCACTAGTCATGTTTTTTGAGCCAAAGTTGTACACATACACACACATTATATTGCCAAAAGTATTGGGACACCCCTCCAAATCATTGAATTCAGGTGTTCCAATCACTTCCATGCCACAGGTGTATAAAATCAATCACCTAGGCATGTAGTCTGCTTCTACAAACATTTGTAAAAGAATGGGAGGGGGGATTATGGTGTGGGGTTGTTTCTCAGGGGTTGGGCTTGGCCCCTTAGTTCCAGTGAAAGGAACTCTTAATGCTTCAGCATAGGAAGCCATTTTGGATAATTTCATGCTCCCAACTTTGTGGGATCAGTTTGGGGATGACCCCTTCCTGTTCCAAAATTACTGCGCTGTACTCATAGCAAGGTCTATAAAGACATGGATGAGCGAGTTTGGTGTGGAGGATCTTGACTGGCCTGCACAGAGCCCTGACCTCAACCCAATAGAACACCTTTGGGGTGAATTAGAGCGGAGACTGTGAGCCAGGCCTTCTTGCTCAACATCAGGACCTGACCTCACAAATGCTCTCCTGGAAGAATGGTCAAAAATTCCCATAAACACACTCCTACACCTTGTGGAAAGCCTTCCCAGAAGAGCTGAAGCTGTTATAGCTGCAAAGGGTGGCCCAACTCCATATTAAAGCCTATGCATTAAGAATGGGATGTCATTCATGTGTGTGTAAAGGCAGGTTTTGGGATAACCTTTAGATCAGCTGTTCAAACCCAGGTATCAGGACTCTTCAGCCAGTCAATCTTCTAATTAGTAATCTCATTAGGGAGTTGCAGCGAAAGCCTGCCCACACAGTAGCCCTGTCTGGATAAGACTGGCCACCCCTGCTCTAACTTAACTAATTAATTGACCAGTACTGATCCCATGTTCACTCATCATCAGTCAATTATAACGGTTCATGTATTTCATGCAGTTACTATATTTGTTCATGGTTTATACTTGAGTAGTAACTGAGATACTAAGCTACTTGCCCCCTCCCCCCACAAGTAAAGTTACCAAATGAAGATGGTGATTTGGCTAATAAACTTTAAATCAGGGGCCTCCAACTCCGGTCCTGGAGAGCTACTGTCCAGTAGGTTTTCTCTCCTACCTACCTTCTGATTAGCCACAACTGTTCTCGGGTAAACACCAGGAACAGGTGTACAGTAGCTCATCAGAAGCCAGGTGGAATAGAAAACCTACTGGACAGTAGCTCTCCAGGACCGGAGCTGGAGACCCCTGCTTTAAATCAACACCAGGACCCAGCAGTCAAATCCAAAGTCAAAATGAAAAGCACCTATAGTGTATCAATGGAGCAATAACCATGACGACTGAATGTTATATTAGGTACTGTCACTGTCTAGTGTATGTTTGTGTAAACAACTTGGCAAATGGAGTAGAACTTAAAAAGCAAATGTATCTGGCAGTCACCTGACAGGGTTGTGGAGCCCTGCTTTAGTTCAGTGGTTTCATACTTGCTCCTGGATCTGCATGTGCTCTTCTAGTTCAGATAAACTTTTAGAAATTAGACATGGTACTACACAACACTGATCTGCATGCTATTGTCAACCACTGCAGACTGCTGTAACTTAACAAGTTTTACACATGCTTGTGCCAAAATGTTAAATCCATGTTACGCATGTATGTTTGGGGGAGAAGAAGAACCTGATTCATATGCCTATTAGATCAACATATTCACCTGGGTTCAGCTGCATGGTTAGCAATCAATGATCTGATCTATTCTAACCAAAGAACCCAAAGATAATGGAATTTTTACATGTGAAGGCACTACATTGCCTCATACTGCTATTACCGTGTCTGGATTGTGTTGTGTGGATTTTTACAATTACAATTACAATCCTGGGTAACTCTACAGCCCACAGTGTTTGAACACGTGTCTGCAAAGATTGGAATCTCCTCTGGGTTGTGCCCATGCCTTACTCCATGGGCTTGTATCACAAAGCCGGATTTCTTGCTTAGCCAGATAACTTGTTGGATTTAAAGTAGCCCAGTTTAAATGTACTTTATCATCATTCACTTACCTTAAATCTGAAAAGTAATCCGGCTAAGCAAGAAATACTTTCTTGTGCTTCGGGCCCCAGGTGCTCCATTCCACCTGGACCGGGCTTCAGCGATGAAAGAAACATCCCAGCTTCACTTCTTAGTACTTATGCTTTGTCATAGGATTTATTAAAATTAATGGGAATTAATATATCGTCCTGGAAAGTACAACTTGGATGTAAGGCTTAATAAATGTTTTTGTGTCTTTGGTATATGTAGAGTTTAGTTTGAGTATTCGGTGACTATGTGAGCATGACCACTGCAGTATCCATGCAAAAAGAAACACACATTATTTATTCCACAAATAGAATATTTTCTCATCTGACAGTATAAAGGGTAGCGACTGGAAAAGTACATGCAAAAGTCCTGCGGACAGGATTTTCCATGCTTCCGATCAAAGTTTCATTTTCTTCCTCCTAACAAAGTCTCATTTTTTTTTATAGAAGACTAGCTGAATATCCAAATTAAGTTAAAGGTCAACAAAATCCTCAGAATTAGTATGTAGCCCATATTGAATAACAATGATGCATTTTCTGTTTTTCTTGAATCTGATTAAATTCTTTTCAAGACTCCAGAAAAGTTTTCCAGTGAAACATAAATGTAGGTAAAAGCAGACAGTATCTACCTAAAGCTGTGCGATTGTGCATTTTCATATGAAACAATGAATACTGAGTTACAGTGCCAATCAAAACTTTGAACACATCAGCTTATTTAATGCATTTATCTCTGTTTAGCTGTTAATCACTTTTGGAGAAAGGCCCCAAAGTAAAGCAGATACACTGTAGTGTTCACTCTTTTTACTGGCGCTGTAGATGTCAGTACAATTCTCTAGCAATGCCATTTTAATGTCATTGTAGTTATCCTGGCAAAAGCATTGTATACATGTACAGTACAACATGAAAGGAAGATATACAGATAAACCCAAGACGTCACAAGGCAAAGGCCAAAAGCAGTGGTCAACAATCATATAAAAAACATACTAGAGTAAAGTAACTGTCCACTGTAAAATAGAACCTTACCAGGGTAATCAGACAATCCAGGCCAGCTGTTTCCCACTAACTGATGGACCTGTTAGCTAAGGGCCAGTGATCAAATGGCTTAATTCCAAGTAACTGCAAACCAGGCCCAAGCCCTAACCCGGCCATCATCAAGCTCACACTCCAACATGAGTGTTCTAAGAACATTTCACAGTGGCATCTACATACTGCAAATTCCATCAAGTTACCAACAGAGATTATGGAAAATTCGTAAGTAACCTTATTCTTCCAGCGCAAAAGGACTGTAATTCATTGCAATCTGCACAAATGGGCAAAATTATATCATATCAAATTTTCCCTATATATTCATTTTGTTAAATTCCATAGAGTTAAAAAAAACTTTATTTTTTTATTGCACATATACCATCTACTTATTATTATTACTACAGACTGGCCCTGGCTAGGCTAGGTGCCGTTCTGACAGACAGGTTGGATGTTGAAATGGACACTGGAACAGGATAATCAGACTGAGTTTTCGGGGTGAGAGTGACTCTGGGAGATGCATGTGAGGATGGGATAATTGCACTGGCATACATCGCACTACTTTCCTGTGGAAACTATAGTACACTACACAGCACGCACTAGATAGCATCGTATTGCCAGCCGTACAGCTGTACAAAATTTATTTAAACATTTTGACAAAAAAAACTTTTGGTTGTAGCTTTATAATTTGCATATGTTGTGAGTCAGGGGCAGTCTGCAGCATTTTATTTTATTTCTTAATATTTATTTGATTTTTATATATTGCAATAGGCTTGTGTTTTTCTATTTATATACAGTGTACTTTCCAATTTGTTGCACTGCATTTACAGTACTTGTTTGCAGTGTGTGTGCTGCACCTTTTGTTATGTCTGTTTTGTACTATCTGTATGTTCGTCTGCACTCTACGTACTGTTCTGCTGCATGCAGAATAATTTCCACTTGGGATCAATAAAGTTAATCTAATCTAATCCAATCACCAACAATGCCTCAGATGATTGGACAAGATTGAAGATTGAAATGTCTGCTAGTTGGAACTAGTATTTAGTATAGAAACTAGTATAGTACTAGTAAACTGGTATTTTTGCAAAAAGGACTCAAAGTGGATATTGCATTGGTTTGCTTCTTGGCACAAATCTATACATGCATGGATTTCTGAAACGCCTGCCGGTTTTGGTCATAAAAACCCTATAGCTCGTAACCTTATACTGGACAACTTGTGTTATGTTTGTGCATGGATTCTCAAATAGTTACGGGTTTGTCACTTCATTACACCAGTCCCTGTTTGAGTCACTACTTCTCAGTATTTGAATGCATTGCAGTAGTTTTCACTATGACACAGATAAGGCAGCCATCTTGGGTAGTTAACCTCTTGACAAAAGTTTACCATCCAAAGTGTGAGGCTGCTAGCAAGGATTCAAAAGCAGCTACTAACCATACTCAGTGAGTTTAATAATTGTACACCCACAGGTTTGGATGCTTATCTAATAAGTGCAGAGTCAGTCTAGAGGTGGTTGATGGTCTTATTCCCAAAAGATATTAAGGATTAAAACCATGGAAGGGCATACCACCAGAAAACAATGACAGTACAGTTAGTTGCTGGGCTTTTAATCACCAGGGACCTGGGGGGGGTGGGATGTTTTCAGATCGAAAGTGTAAACCCCAATTACTGGTTTATGTGTTTCTTAGCTCTTGCATTCTGTATGTGGTGAAATATGCATTCTGTGGTGAAATATGCTAGCAGGATGTTCTAACAAGCACGACAAGTTTCCAGCAGAGTTTACAGTACACAGCCCCTGATTTTAAATTGCCAAATACCGCCATGTCACCAACATCTTTTTACCTCATTTATCCCCAATATCTTCTTTTTAAAAGATGTTGTGGCTGCTGAGTTGTTACTTTCTTCACACTGAAGTTGGGGGAATTAGGAGGGAGCAAAAATGTCCCCGAGGATCGGTTAGAGAAACCCTGGTTTTGGTAAACTAACTGTGCAGGACCTCAGATTACTGCTTCAAAGATCATCTGCACAGATCTTCCACAGCTCTAATCGGTCTACGTCGCCTGATTCCAGAAGGCGTCCATCATCCATCATCAGGGAAACCAGCCACCCAACTCACTCCTCCTTCACCACCCGCTTCAGAGTTTCTTTCCCCATGCCAGCAGGTTGCGAAACCAGTGACCTACAGTACATCTATCGCATTTTATTGCCATTGTTAACATTGCACTTATGTACTATATCTTTATTTATGTACTGTGGTCCAGTTACTTATTTGTTTACTCCTTCGTGAATTGCTCTGTTTTGTCCTGCACTGTCTCCTGCACTGTGTCCTGTACTGTCTCCTGCACTGTGTCCTGCACTGTCTCCTGCACTGTGTCCTGCACTGTGTCCTGCACTGTCTCCTGCACTGTGTCCTGCACTGTGTTCTGCACTGTGTCCTGCACTGTCTCCTGCACGGCTTCTATTACACGGCTGTTTGTCCATTTCCCCGATGCCCTGCAACTACAGCACAAGAACTTCACAGAGTTCCTCAGAACAATAACACGTAAAACATACTGTAAAGCTGGAAATCTGTAAAGATTGACCCCCTTCATCCCTGAGGCTATTATTAAAGCCCGTTGTCTAGTTTTGTACTACATATGGGTCACGAAAATACAACCAGTCCGACTGAAGAACCAATTTTATATCAAAAATGTTTGATCTGATGAGGTACAAGCTCCAGGTTAAACATCTCACCTCCAGTGCCCTTCATTCTGAATATCTGTGGGCGTTAGAGCGTATCCATCAGAGTTTAAAGCCTATTCTCGGGCCTTATTTTCTTAAGACAAAGCATGATTAAGCTGGCAGGCTGCCTTTCTTGTTATCTACCATTTGAAACAAGATGCACAAAAGCCTTAAATTCATTCAAGCTCAGCTATTGTTTAGGCACATTAAAGATCCCCTGGCTGCAGCCGCTCGTAGCTACATGCCTATGCCACCAACACTAGTATCTGATTGTTAAGAGGCCCTGTGGTAAATTGTAGTTAGTCCAGGGCCTGGACCCTGAATTCAGGCAGTGGTCTGCCAAACTTGGTAAGAAGTTCCAGAGTCTGGAAGGTGACAGGGGGCTGTCTTGTTGCCCATCCCACGTTCCACACTTCAGGATCACTTTTTGGGTCATTGGTAAGAAACGTAGCAACATTGCCTATGTTGAAACCCCTGACAAACGACCTCGTGTCACATTAATATGCTGAATGCCACTCACTCTCCTGCTGTACCCTGGGATTCTGATTTCTGTAACCTGCATCATTACCTAAATAATACTTTACTGCTCTCAAAATGTAGTTTATTAAAGTTCTGTATTATAGCTTTCAAAATTCAATAGCATCTGCACCATTTACAAACTAAAAAAATATAGTACCTTACTTTATATCCAGCTTGGGCCCATTTATTCCTAGGTTAAATTTGTTTTAAATAATGCATCAAAAGCATCAAGTAATAGCTAAAAAAAATAAATGTGAATGAATGAATGAAACAAACTTAAAATACCTGGTATGTAGACAGGTATTTCATTTTACATGGAATTGAATGTAATTACAGATTGTACTACCATGTAGCTAATTCAGGACAGTATAATAAAGTTAATATAATCAGAAGTCCAAATTATGACCATTCTGTAGGCCATAAAATACTATTTATGCAAATGATTAAATCGTTATAAAAATAGTATTAGACCAAAGTAGTTCACATTCCTACTTAATGTATCTACATTGTCCTACATTATCCTGGCTATATCATTAGCAAAAGAGATACAGTAACATATCATTAGCTCCAGACAGAACAGAGAACTCAGCTATGTGGCACACGGATGGGTGGAGGAAAGTAGGACCAAAAATCAACACCAGCTGTTTTTGCATTAGCATTGGGAAAAACAGGCACATGAAAAACAAAATGGTAAATGGGTCATTAGGTGGACAGAGGTTTGTAAATATATATATATAGTCTGTACAGCCTAAGTGGCAGGATTCATGGTAACGGCAAACCATCAGATGTCTGATGTTTGATCCTAAGGGTAGACAAAACCTGCATAGAAGAAACCCAAATGTAGTAAATGATACTGTAGTAGCAGTTATTCGATGAAAAACGAGTAGCAACACACATTATTGTAAGGAAAAATTGATTCCCTGCTTTAGTTTTTGGCAGAGGACTCACACAATCAACAAATACAAATTCAAAATATACACACTACATGGACAAAAGTATTCAGACACACTTCTTAATCACTGAATTCAGGTATGACCCATTTCCACAGGTATGGAAGATCAAGCACCTAGCTATGCAGATTTACAAACATTTGTGAAAGAAAGGGTCGTTCTGAAGAACTCAGCGAATTCAAATGTGGTACTCTCATAGGATGCTGCCTTTGCAATAAGTCAGTCAATTTCTTCCTTGCGAGAAATTCCATGGTCAAGTGTAAGTGGAATTACTGCAAAGTAGCGTTTAGGAACACCATGTCAAGTAACAGAGCGGTGTTGCCGAGGTTCTGAAGAGCATAGTGCATAAAAGTCACCAACGCTCTGCAGAGTTCCAAGCTTCCTCTGGCATTAACCCCAACACAAAAACTATGCGCCAGGAGCTTCATGGAATGGACTTCCATGGCTGAGCAGCTGAATCCGAGCTTCGCGTCACCAAATGCAATGCCAAGCATGGGAGCTGTGGAAGTGTACTCTGTGGAGTGACAAATCACACTTCTCTGTCTGGCCGATGGACGAGTCTGGGTTTGGCAGATGCCAGGAGAACGTTACCTGCCTGACAGCATTGTGCCAGCTGTAAAGTTTGATGGAGGAGGGATAATGGTATGGGGCTGTTTTTTCTGGGGTTGGGCTAGGCCCCTTAGTTCCTGTGAAGGGAACTCTTAATGCTTCAGCATACCAAGACATTTTGGACAATTCTGTGCGTCCAGCTTTGTATGAATGCGGTTTTCTGTTCTGCATTATGGTAAAGATTTCACTTATACATGAATTAACTGGAACTTTTACAGTTTCCATGTTTTGGTTTGAAATTTACAATAAAAGTATTGTTTTTAGTTTCAAAACAGCTTTGCAGGTATGATATACAGTATATCACTGTGAATCAACATATTGTTAGGCCTTCAGAAAAAGTGAGTAAAAGTACATTTTCATGAAAATTGAACAATAATCATTATTAGTGTCCCTTAATTGCTTAGAATTGTCTCTGCTCTGTTTTGAAAAGGATATTGTATTTTCACGTGCTGAGTATGTACACATCTGAGGCCAGTTCATGTGCTGAATTTTGATTTTCAACCCCTGCTTTACCACCAGTGCCTCCCTACTAGGCATTATGACTTTCAATGTACATATAGTAATTTATTTACTTTCTATTTACTTACTTGCTTATTTATGTACTTAATTCTCTGTTTATTCCATCCCATGGTGCTTCTGATTGTAGGCAAAAAAGTATGCATGAAATTTCTTTTCTACAGGACAGTTATGCTGGGACAGACAAGGGCTTTCTCCAAACTGTTTCCAAGTTGGAAGCATATTATTGTCCAAAATGTCTTGAAATGCTTACCCAGACATTTTGGACAATTCTATGCTCCCGATTTTGTGGGGAGGTCCTTTTCAGCATGACTATGTCCCAATGCATGCAGCAAGGTCCATGAAGATGGTTGGGTGTATTTGGTGTGGAAGAACTAAGCTGGCCCACGTCCTGACCTCAACCCCATTGAACACCTTTGTAATGAACTAGAACAAAGATTGCAAGCCAGGCATTCACATCCAACACCAGTTCATGACCTTAAAAATGATCTTCTCGATGAATGGGTTAAAAATTCCTACAGACACAAGCCAAAACCTTATGGAATGTCTTCCCAGAAGAGCGCTGTCACAGCTGCAAAGAGGGGACCAACTCCATATTGCTGCCACTAGATTTAGAGTGGGATATGATGAAAGTTACTTTGGGTGTAATGGTCAGGTGTCTCAATATTTTTATCCATATAGTGTAATTCAGATGCTGATTCAAGTAAGTCATAGGAATCATCCTGGACCTTAGTGCAGCTTTTGATACGGTTGACCATCTTACCCTATTACACAGACTTAAATTTGATGTTGGGTTTTGTGGAACGGTATTGGAGTGGTTTAAATCGTATTTGACTAATCGTTATCAATATGTACAAGTGTTGAATAATTGTCAACAGTAAAATATGGAGTACCACAGGGATCAGTTCTGGGCCCTTTAATGTTTTCTCTCTACATGCTGCCGTTAGGTAACATCATGAGAAGACATAATGTTAATTATCATAGCTATGCTGATGACATCCAAATATACATTTCAGCTACACCTAATGACACCTCATCTATTGTCACATTAGCCAATTGCTTCAACAAAGTAAAGATTTGGATGACTGAAAACTTTTTATCACTAAATGCTCAAAAAACCGAGGTTCTGCTATTTGGAGGTAATCCTGCAGATAGGAATCCTGTAACCTGTGCAGTCCACTCTAGAGGGTTGGACTTTTCCCTCAGCAGCTCGGCTTGTAATCTAGGTGTCACATTGGGTACAAGTCTCTCATTTAAATCACATGTGGATGCCATCTCGAAGGCGTGCTTCCTATAGCTACACAAGATCGCCAAATTGCGATGATTACTCAATGTTCAAGACACGGAGAAATTGATACATGCATTTGTATATAGTAGGCTAGACTATTGTAATGCTTTGTTATCTGGGAGCACATAACGTACAATAAATACCTTGCAACGTATTCAAAATGCAGCAGCTCCAATTGTGACCAGGAGCAGGACGTTTGATCACATAACCCCTGCTCTGAGTTCCCTGCACTGGCTTCCTGTAAGGTACAGGACTGATTTTCTGAGTTCTCCTAATTGCATATAAGGCACTAAAAGGTTTAGCACCTACCTACCTAACTGAATTACTCCAAGCTTACATGTCACATTGTGCACTTAGGTCACAGAATGCAGGTCTCCTTGTTGTGCTGCGTATAAATAAGGTGACAGTTGGTGGTAGAGCATTCTGCTATATTGTGGAATAGTTTGCCAGCTTTTGTTCGGGATGCCGAATCAGTGTCAGTATTTAAATCTCGTCTGAAGACATATTACTTCAGTTTACCTTACCAAACACATAACACAACATAACTATAGCCGCTAGTAAGAACATAAGAACATAAGAACTATACAAACGAGAGGAGGCCATTCGGCCCATCAAGCTCGCTTGGGGGGAACTTAACTAATAGCTCAGAGTTGTTAAAATCTTATTTAGCTCTGATTTAAAGGAACCTAAGGATTCAGCTTGCACTATGTTATCAGGAAGACTATTCCATACTCTAACTACCC
>JAODKN010000079.1:8959177-8974434 GCA_026774425.1 Petrocephalus zakoni
CCCCCCCCCCCCCCCCCCCCCCCCCCCCCCCCCCCCCCCCCCCCCCCCCCCCCCCCCCCCCCCCCCCCCCACAAAAAATATCATCAGAGAACTCATGCACTTTTTTGCACATTATGATGTTAGTCCTTACAAATACATTTTCAAATGAGTTCTTCGTAATTGTTAATTGCTTCCTTTAACTAGTACTCAGCTACTTATAATTGTACATAATTTTAGCATAATTTGACATTTAGTACAAGTGAGGTTAATGGTAAGGTTAATGGTAGCTGGCTAGATTACTGGATAAACATAGATTGGTATAATGCCATTTCCTCTCTCGGGACTATCTGCGAATCCTACTTTTTAAGCAGAAAATATTCTGGAACCAAAGTAGTGACAATATAGTCCCGTCACTGAGATACTGTTGGTTCTGATCTTCTCGTGGGGCAGCCGGGCTTCCGGGACCGATTCCCGCCCCTGGCTCTGTGTGTGTGCGATTTGCAACTCTTTCCCCACATTTGCGTGGATACCGATTTAAACCATTTTGGAAGATACCCGGATGATTTCCTACCTGCTTTGTCTTATAGCCTAGTAACTTCTACTCGTATTTGCCGATAAATGTTGTATTACTGAAGATAATACATTGTTCTAAGATCTCGCAGCTTTCTGCTACGAAACGTTAGTTTCAGCTGCCCCTGTCATTTCTAGCATTTAGATATAAGCAAATACACTTTGCAGGTCACCTTGTTCTGCTCTACAATCTACTGGTTAACTGTACACCGGGCGTCTGTCCCCACACACTCCAGTTTAAATATTCCTCGGCTACTCCAAGCAATTGGCTCCCCGGTGGACCTTTGTGTCTCAGATTCAGATGTAACCCATCTGGCTTGAGCAGGTCCCATCAATCTTTAAGTACCCCATAAATCTAGAACTTCCTTTCATATACTACAATTTTAGCCACATGCTTTATCTTCTTGTTTCTTATATTTCCCTCAGCCTTTTATATTACTAAGACTATTATAGAGCATTTTAAGGTTAAATGCTGTTTCCTTGAATTTGTCTTGCAGAACATTTTCCTTTATCTCTGTTTTTAGCCCAGGGATTATCTCCTGTCTTGTCTGCTTCATGCTAACTGCATCCTCTGTTCCTGCATACTTTCTCTATAGAGAGCGCACTAGTACTAGTACACATTTGTATGTTAATGGACAGACTCTGTTCTCCTTGCTCTCTCCATGTACGTCTAACACTGCAAGCAAATGTCCCACCACACCTTCTCCAGTAAGCCGTCTGGCGACCAAATTACTTTTCAGATGCTAAATAAAATGTGGATTTAAGGTAGCTATAAACCGAGACATATTTCATTATTTCTTGTAGGGGCTTCAGTGTTGGATACTCGTCAGTTTGCCTATGTGGTGAAATGAGTTCTTTCTCGGAAGCAGAGTTCTCAGAAAAATGACCAAAATAAATGTTTTAGGTGACATTTTTGAAAAATCTCAATTCACACATGAAAATTCAAGACATTTTACAAATGAGTTATTTAGCCCATCTGTTGGTGTTTGTATACTTCCATCAAAAAATGCTAGTCATTGTTCTATTAAGTTGTTTAATTAAACTTATATTAACTGTCGACTTAGCTGTGAACGTGAGTGATTTGCCAAGTCTAGTGTACTTGTGAATAGTGCTGCATATTGCAGTCTGTCATACCCTGAAAGCCCTCGCCAGCCGTAGGCAACGTTCTCACAGCAGATGGCGCTTGTGGCTTCAGTAGCTACCACGAGCAGTATATTCTCCATGATCAACTATTGCTTCCAATAATCCATTCTCTCAGCTGGCATCCTTTCTGTTGAGCCAGGCAACAAAGTGGTTTATTGATTCAGAATTTGTTCAAAGCTGCCAGAATTGAATTTTTTCACCAAGTGCCGCTAAGATAGGGCGCCCATCATCCTGTTCTTCCTGAGACAGATTTTAGATTTCGCGTTTATAGATGTGACAGCATATAATCCCATCATCCTTTTAGACGTGGAACCCAGCACTTTTCTGGCTTTTCCAACTAAGCTATTTGCTGATCTTTAAAAGATGCGCATAAATATATATTTTGTAGTGCAATAAAAAAAACAAGAAATGCAGTTCCTCTCCAAGACCCCGTCCCTCTCCTCTAAATTCTTTATAAATTTAGAAAAATTTTAAATAATTTAAAAATTTAAAATTAAAAATATCTCATGTTTTATTTAGCACTTTTAATATTGTGTTTGATTTTGGGTTTAATCATCCTAATAAAATGTAAACTTATAGGCTGTTGTTAATCATTAATGTATGTAAGCTATGAAGATTTTCCACAATAATATTGATCATGCGAGGAGTTAGCGACACGTTAAATCTCTACATAAATAGCCGAAATATCTCTTGATGTGACAAGGTATTGCTGGAATCTTTCCTCTAGTAATTACTTGCTAATTGAAACGATTCTGATCTGACAGAGGTGTAGAATATGTAAATATATGCAGCCTGCCTGAAATAAAGGAAACCATTTAAAACTGGACAGAATGCTTCTCACAGAATTACAAAGGCAAGTTATATTTTAAGCCTTTAAATACAATGCTTACTCAAAAATCAACATAGAGAGAGCACTTACATAGGCCTGAGCGATATAACGATATTCTCGTTAACCCAGTATCGCTGACCGATTGTGACTAACTGGCAGTTATTAGTTTTGTTGGGTTTGAGTTATGAGTTGGCTTTCAGTTAAGCCCACTAGCCTATGTTTCCATCGCAGTTTTAAAATTAAAAAAAGTGTCTGGTGCACAGAGGTATCACTGTACGTAAACATTGTAATGGTAGTGCATGTGCGCTTGTGAGGGTGTTGGGTGACTCGATATTATCATTAATCCCCAAAACACATATTTTTTTTAGACATCATCCAGCGAATTACAATTTGAACTCTAAATGACAATCGTATTTTAAAGAATGTTATGAGGACTATAGGAACAAATCGGCATTTCTTTTGGTTTATGTAACAAAAGCATCTGCCAAAAAATTAAATATGTAAATATACCTCTGGTAGCTAAAGGCTGTGTAATCAAATGTTAATCATCTACTTGTAAGTGAAGCTTGAATGCTCACAACACTGTATGAACATTTTAAAAGCATAATATATTAGCATAATTTTACATTTTAAAGGGCTTTAATGCTAGGAAGAGAAACTAATGTTTCAATCAATGTAAAAATCAATTTCATAACCGCCTTTCCAGTGCAGGGACACGGTGACAGTGGAGCTTTTTCCAGGAAACGCAGGGTATGAGGGTATGACCCTGGACAGGATGCTAATACTTCAAATACACCACACACAAATACACAAGCAGCAGTCTGCCTGAATGATGCCGTCGGGCTGTGGGAGGAAAAATGAGAGCTCGGAGTAAGGAGTAGAAATCCACATGAACGGGGTACAAGATGCACACATGGAGTCGGGGGGTTGGGGGGGGGGGGTTGAAACCACAGCGCTACTCACTGAACCAAAATATAGTACAATCCATCAAGGTGTCCTGTTCCTTTTCTCTACTGGAAAACATGCTTCTGAATATGAGAAGCCAGCAGGCATCTGTGTAAGAGCACAATATTGAGGAAGGCACAGCTGAAACTAAAATAAATGTATGTTTATTTCTTTACTGGGAAAACAACAATCTCAACTGTTTTACCCCAGATTTATAATGGAAAAATATATATTTATTATGACATGTATGAGAAATCCCTTATTAAGCACAAAAATGATAGTGATGATATTCATAAAAGTGAGTTAAAAGCTTTTAAAACATCATGAATAGGTGTGTTGAGCACCCTCTGCTCTCTCTTTCACTTATCAATGACACTTCACAATAGCTTGCAAATACACTGTAAATCACAGCAAGATTCCTAATTGAGTTTTTGCTGACATGCCGAACTGTTAAACTGCGAGAGTTAGCAATTTTAATAGATGCTGCAGTGATTCCTCGGCTCTAGGCCCCCTCTTGGGGTGGCCAGAACACTTATACATATATGTCATCCTCCGCAGATAATCACAGCTCTCAGATAATAATACAAATTAACTTTGTATATACTTGCATTGTCTGCCTCTTGTTGCACAAATTACCCAGCTATTTAGGACATTAGGAATTAGGCAGGCCTACTGTGGTAATTAATGGGGGCTCGCGGGTGATGAAAAAGCCACTACAATGCACAGTAGGTTGTAGAACAATAGAAATGTGGAAGAAGTGTGACCAAATGGTGCTGAAAAGCACAGCCAAATGGGCCCTTATTTAGGAGATACTAGTACCAGTATTACTTCATGCTATGGACTGTTAAGGTTCAGATAGTAACTCTGAAATGCCTCGTAGCTGATGATGGAAATTTTACAGATCCAGCAATTAGTCCAGACCTGATAGTGAAGGACATACAGGAAAGATTCTTCTTAATAATACTAATACTACTACTACTACTACTACTACTAATAATAATAATAATAATAATAATAATTCATGTGGAAAAGCAACCAATTAGTCTTTGCTGTTTGAGTTTCTTTTTTGGCACTTAATATAGCGTTTTATTCTATTTTTATTAGTTTAAAATACTTCACCTTTTCTCTACCTTTTTATATAGTTGTTATATGACCGAAAGCACAGTAATGGAATAAATTTGCTGTCACTTGAGTTTTGTTGTTAAATGTAGTTTTCCTAAAACTTGAATATAGAGAAATCACTTAAATACAAGCAGAACGTACACTTGTGGAATGTAAAGGACATTTGCATTGTAATTTAAATTATAAATATGTTTATAAATCAAGATGAGTTTCCACATACAAGTAGTTCCCAAAATGTCAAATTTTAGCGGGCTGTTAAAGGTGCATTTTATTGCCCTGGTTTTATTGCTGAAAATTGTGGTATTTGTCATCACGCATAACGTGTCATCTAGAAACACAACCTCAGGGAATTAAATGAAAGGAAACGGGACTTCCCAGCAACAAAGCTGCAGCAAGGGAGTGCTGTTCACAGGTGACCCGGCAACTTAAGTCGTCTTAAGCCTGAAATTCAACCCACAAGCAGTATGAGTTTGACTGTAATGAACTATCACTTGGACCATGTTTCTTTGAACATAGAATGTTACCTTGTAACAATCCGATTCAATAAAGATGCATATGAAGCAACTACTAATGCGATACGATATGATTCACCCCTATGGCGATGTAGTGCGATACGATATGATTCACCCTTTTGGCGATGTAGTGCGGTACGATATGATTCACCCCTATGGCGATGTAGTGCGATACGATATGATTCACCCTTTTGGCGATGTAGTGCGATACGATATGATTCACCCCTATGGCGATGTAGTGCGATACGATATGATTCACCCCTATGGCGATGTAGTGCGGTACGATATGATTCACCCCTATGGCGATGTAGTGCGTTTCGAAACGATTCAATTCAGCGCAATGTGATGCATTTGATGCAGGGTAATTTAGTTTGGTAGAGGTACAGGAATAATTTAGAGAGGGGGAATCAGCCTAAATTATTAGTCATATTTCTAAATAATAATGGAATAGGGCTTCTAATAATGATTTATTCACTATATTTCCAAACGTATTGGAACGCCTGCCTTTACACACACATGAACTTTAATGACACCTCACTCTTAATACATATGTTTTAATATGGAGTTGGCCCACCCTTTGCAGCTATAACAGCTTCAACTCTTCTGGGGAAGGCTTTCCACAAGGTTTAGGAGGGTGTTTATTGGAATTTTTTACCATTCTTCCAGGAGAGCATTTGTGAGGTCAGGCACTGATGTTGGACACACAGTCTCCACTCTAATTCATCCCAAATGTGTTCTGTTGGGTTGAGGTCAGGGCTCTGTGCAGGCCAGTCAAGTTCTTCCACACCAAACTCACTCATCCATGTCTTTATAGACCTTGCTTTGTGCACTGGTATGCAGTTATGTTGGAACAGGAAGGGGCCATCCCCAAACTGTTCCCACAAAGTTGGGAGCATGAAATTGTCCGAAATGGCTTTGTATGATGAAGCAATAAGAGTTCCTTTCAGTGGAACTAAGGGGCCGAGCCCAACCCTTGTAATACAACCCCACACCATAATCCCCCCTCCACCAAGCTTTATACTTGGCACAACACAGTCAGGAAGGTAACATTCTCCTGGCAACCGCCAAATCCAGACTCGTCCATCGGATTGCCAGATAGAGAAGCATGATTCGTCACTCCAGATAACACGTCTCCACTTCTCTTACTGTAAGTCCAGTGGCAGTGTGCTTTACGCCAGTGCTTACGCAGTGCTTGGATGCAGCTGCTCGGCCATGGAAACCCATTCCATGGAGCTCTCTATGCACTGCTCTTGAGCTAGTCTGAGGCCACGTGAAGTTTGAAGGTCTGTAGCTATTGACTGTGCAGAAAGTTGGTGACTTCTGCACACTCTGTGATTCCTGCTCTGTGATTTTACGTGGCCTACCACTGTGTGGCTGGGTTGATGTTGTTCCCAGTTGCTTCAACTTAGTATTTAGTATTCAATTAGTAGGGAGGAAATTAAATGAAATAAATCAAATGGACTTATTGCAAAGGTGGCATCCTATCACGGCTCCACGCTTGAATTCATTGAGCTCCTGAGAGCGACCCAATCTTTCACAAATGTTGGTAGAAGCAGTCTGCATGCCTAGGTGCTTGATTTTATACACCTGTGGCCATGGAACTGATTTGAACCCCTGAATTCAATGATTTGGAGGGGTGTCCCAATACTTCTGGCAATATAGTATATATTAATAAATTGGATTTTACCAATTTGGAATACATGGTTATCTTTATGTGATCTGGAATGTTTTTAAATCAGCATGATTGTAACAGAATGCAGTATTATTTTAGCCAAAATGTCTATACATTCTTACTTGATGGTGTGCTGATGTAAACCTGAGAGTTATACCTAAATATCAGCCATTATCTATGAGCACAGATTATGAAGTGCTTCTTACTTGTAATAAGTCCTCTGCCAAGCATTCTTACATACGTCTACTCATAGTCACACAAGGGCAATTCAGAGTAGGCAATTTACCTGAAGTACACTTTAGACTGTGGGAAGAGCTTAACCGTGTCACTAGTGATTTGTCACCCAGAATATTTACACATTACCAGCAAAGAAACGAAATGGTGGCTACTGCTGTCAGGAGACACTGGCTGAATTGATAAGCCTTTGTATATTATTGTAGTTCTGCTTTAAGTCATGAATTATTAGCTTTGTTAGAGTCATCTACATTTAATTGATTACTTCGGGTACTTTCTCTTAATTAATAATGAAGTAATCCTTATGGAAAGTGTTTGTGTGACAGATAAGCCCTTGAGGTCTACTCAGAGCTTCTGTATCCTGAGCGGTGCAGCACAGCGGATGTTCAGTAGATCAGAAACGCATCACTTTATTCTCTGATCAGAGCTCCTAATGCAGGTCCTTGGTGGTATGAAGGTTGTATAGAGATAATGAACTTGAACTACAAAAAAAAAGTAAGTAAATAAACAAAAATAAATAAAAAGATGACCACACATGAATATAAAATATATATTAACGTGGACTTTATCTGTGCAATGATATCTGTAGGATTAATTTGATCATGACCTACATACTGACCTGGTGTGCTAATTTAAATGTCAGCTATATATAATGTATGTGCGTGTGCGTGTGTGTGTGTGTGTGTGTGTGTGTGTGTGTGTGTGAGAAAGAGGAGAGAGTGATAAACATTTAAACTACTATACATTATACTACTCGAAATCCAAAATTTAATAGGTTGTGAAAACCTGTGAGCTAGGTGTTTGAATTTTGTTTTTTTTTTCTGGGTTTCCTAAAGGATTTAATTAGTGATTAGAACAATGCTGAAATTAGAAATGAGCACATTGCTGTAGAGAGATTTCCAATCTTTGTCAAGGAGTGCAGCAACATAGCAGAACAAGGCTGAGCCTATGCATCTCCTATTTGACACCTATTAATGAAGCTACCTTATTACAAGAAGGCGAGCATCTTTCAATGTGATTGAATCCAAAGACTAATGCTGGTCCATTTGTTCTCATCTTTTAATTTTGTCCTTTATTCCATTTTCGGGCTGTAACTGATTGCCTTCTCAAGCACGTATGTGTTGTTAACGAGGGCCCTGTTATTTAATAAGCTCTGCCAGAAATGTCTGTGTGCTGCCATTGCAGTGTGGGACATGAAGGTACCAGGGCGGGAATCTGCGGACTCACATTGCACCATTCCTGCACTACAGAGCAAGTCAGTGTCTTCCACGCAGCAGTATACCAAAAAAGCTTTGAGACAGGTAGGGGATGGCTCTTCTTCTCTCGTCCACCAGCATGTTTAACATGCATTTTCGAAACAGAGCTACTGGCCGCAGACGGTTTCCGCCAATCGACAAAATCACAGCCAGTCCTCGCGAATCACTTCCAAATTCTCTAAGTAGTGACTGCTTAATACAGACACATCGATTTGCAAAAGAAATGTAACCCCGGTGGCATGTCATATAAGAAATGAATGGCCAATAAACAAATGTAAGAAGCATACTTATACTATATATATATAATATATATATATATACACACACACTATTCATTCACCGTATCCTGTCCACTATCAGTACAGTATAACATCTTGGAAAATGTCAGTAAAAATTTTCAGTAACATTTTTATAAGGCTATAGGTACTATCTGCTTTACCAGCTGGTATGACTGACCATCTATCCATTTCATGTAATCATAGGAACATATACTTATTGCATGAATGAATGATTACTTGATTTCATCATGATACGGATATCCAGCCATCATTCCAGGTGCCTTTTTAAGGAAATGGGGAATTTCCAGCAAAATGTAAAATATTACAATAAATGGGGCCATATAATGCTAGTATAATTTGCGGATCATTAAAGCAGAATAATTCTTATCTGGAAATGAGAAAGACGAAGTGAAGCTGGTCCTGGATTGGCTGGGTAGGCAGGAAGAGTGTGTGCAGGATCAGTGTGGAAGAGTCCTGTGGACAGCTCCTTATGTGTCTTTCTGTTTGATCGCTGAATAATACAGACAGGTGATCAATTATTCAGAGCTTTAATTTCTGTGCTTAACAGATGTAAAGTTATGGTCTGTTCTGCTGTTGCTCCGGCAAATACTTTTTTCTAAAGTTGCAAGATATATCTCAGTTGTGATGGAGATACATTTATTGAGTGAAAATATGACATTTTGAGCTTTTGAGTTTTTTTGTTATGCATGAATATTTTAGCTGTTTTTGTAAATGAATAGCATCACTATTCGCTTTCATTTTTATCTTCACTGTGAACAGAACACTTCAAACAGATATGACTGATTTCTTTGAAATATACATCAATGAATGTTATAAAATATGTTGAGTGGAAAAATGTACATCCATCTATATTTAAAGTCTCATTTATATTATACACACAGTATATATGGTGGCTTAATGGGGAGTGATATTCACATACACCTCCAGGGGTGGGGGCCCCGATTTTCACCCCCGCACTGTATGACTGTAGTGTGCTTGTTCTCCTTATGCTACATGGGATTCCTCTATGTACTCTGCTTCCCTCTTGCACTCAAAATAAGCACACTTACTCCAGTTAGCATCTCTAAATAATTCAAATTTTACAATCATTTTATGGTCAGTGTAGGGTACACATGATTCTTAATTAAATATTTATTGATGTGATTATAAAGACATGGATCAAACACAAGTATAACCATCTTTATTAATGTTTTTAAGAATGCACTGAAACCTAATAAATTAACTTGTCTATGTGCATCTACAATTTATTACGCAGTCAGTCTGTAACATTGATACAGATAGCTACTCATTGTAAGTATGTGATAAAAGAGGCGATTTAAGACATACAGAGCTGCTTATCATCTGTTGGAGAGGCACTTGGGTGTTGTTGGATCGATAAACAGGAAAAACATGTCAGTACTGCAAAATGTAACCGTTGAGTTTCACAGCGGTTAACACAGTGCCGCGCTACTAAATATTCTGTTTATGACATCCATGCAGCAGTAATAAAATTGTTGGTCATGATCTCCCTTTCCCAAGCATTTTGACAAAAATGATTTCACCCATTTATTTTTTTCACCCCTACAAGGAACGATCACGCGGACAGTAGTCGGAGTTAGGGAAAAACAAGGTTATAAGCACGTTTCGGCTACGTTTGAAACTATAATAAGGCCTACTGTGCTTTCATTTGGTTGGGCAGTAACATTGTTTCTGTCCTATACAATGAAAATATAGAGCTTTGACATGAACGAGGAAGATTGGACCTAGGTGATATGAGCTGTTATCTTCCAGTACGTCCTGCTAGAGAGGGTGGGGGTAGGGATAGTGCTTTCAAGCCTAAACTTCAACACTTGCATTTGATGAAGGTGCACTGACTAGCCCTGTTACCATTGATAAAGTACATGTTTTATTAGTAGCTTCATACAGCATTCCAGAACGTTTCCCACTAAATATGTTTACCTGTTTTATTTTGATTAATGGCGTCGTCAATATGTAGGGTTATTTGATGTAGCCAATTTTCAGATATGCAATGACGACTATTTGTGCCTTGCTTCCTCTATAATTTATGAATAACTGTTATTTTTTATTTTTAGAAAATTATCCCAAGCAGAGCGTTGCCAGAGCCAACACTCAGGCACAGAGAATTGGCAGTAAAATCTCCTGCTGTTTCTCTTGCATTTCCTGGGTGCAGTTACTGAACACGGCTAATAACATTCTCCGTTTATGATTGTAATAATATTGTGCGTTTCTCACTCTTATTTCGTTTATTGCTTATTGACTCTTCATAGCAATACACGCGCACAGTGGCCGCTTTATTAGGTACGCCTGATCATTATCACAAGTAGACTGCTCCTGCAAACGGCCAGTAGTTTGGTTGCACATGAATCCATACGGCATGCAGACACAGTCAAGCGCTTCAGTTATTCTGCAAAAAAAAGCAATAGAATGGCTAAGCTGCCCAAATCAAACTGTCTTCATTTTAATAGTGATGCATGTTGGTTCTGGTGTTTCCTGAAGGCCAGAAACCAGACACCCTTTAGGGATTTTCATGGACCGTGGTGTCTAGAGTATGCAGAGAATGGTGCAGCGAGCAGAGGAAAAACATCCAGTCAGGGGCAGTTCTGTTACCAAAGACACCTTGCTAATGAGAGAGGTCAGAGGAGAACAGCCAGACTCATTAAAGCTACCAGGAAGGCCACAAGTGCAAAAACTCAGTACAACATCTGCGTGCAGAAAAGGGTGTCTCTGAGCATGCAACTCGTCTGTGAAGTGGTTCTGGAGACAGAAGTGGGCATTATATAGGTGTACCTAGTTGGCCACCAACTCCGAAATAAAACGTATGGTATTCATTCTTTCATATCATTTTCTTTATACAATTATTACCGTTTCCTGAAACATTCTTATTGTGATCCACCCACACTAGATAAAGGTGTTTGCCAAATACAAATTTAATTAGCAAAAAAAAAAAAAATGGTTATTTGCTAGAATGGCTACAAATATTTAAAATCAACAAGGTTTTTCTACAATATTAAAAAAATCAAAATGAGACCTCACATTTAAATTTAACTTCTGTCCCATTTGCCTGTAAAGGATACTGACACAGCAGTTGCGAAGGTCTTCCTCGCTCTTCTGGGGATTCTCCCCTACGTGCTCCTTGAGGACTGATCCCTGAACTCATTGGGCTAAAACTCCAGTTTACAGTGACTTAATTGCACCAGCAGTTCCAGGTCCCCATTAAGGGGCGACGCCTGTGTCAGCCAATGAGAAAGAGGAACAGTTCCAGCCGCCTGCCATTGACCGCCATCAAATGGCCCCCACCGTATGTATTGTTCTGCCAGAGGAAATGCAGGGCAACATGGAGGGGTTAGACTGTCCTGATCTTTAAGAAGCAGGAGGCGAGCAGTGAACTGTGGCAGCTCACGGGAACAAGTAAATAAATAAAAAGGACAGGCATTAAATATATTACACTCACCAGCTTTGTGTAAAGGAGCCTCACAGGCTCTCTCCAAATGTAGTTAAATTTTTACACATTAGCGCAAAGACATCTCATTCCCATTGATCGTATAATAAATAGCAGCGGGATATTAAGAATGTTGCTTGTATCAGTTTTACCCAGAAATAATACATTATACAAAAGTGTGGTTCAATATTAGGCAGTTAGCTAGTTCTGTCAATACTCCAGGTTTTATAGTAATGTTAGATGTTCTCATCCCACGTCCATCAATAAGTAAAATGTAAATGTTATTATTTTTATTTTCTATTTTTTTTGCAATCCAGTTTTACGATATTTTTCAGTTTCCCTTAATTGGCCCTTAAGGCTAAAGTGTGCCTCAGTGGATAGAGCTGTGGTCTCGTGCTCGTAGGTTATGGATTCCTGCCCCGCCTTCATGTGTCTTTTTTTCACCTTATTTGCTTCTCTAGATGTTTCTGGTATCCTCCAGTGGCCCACAGTCTATCAGTTAAGATGCACTTAAGTCTCGAAATCGCTTGTAGTAAGTCAGTGTGCACCCTGCAATGCGTGCTGTATAGGATGTACCCTACCTACATCCTGGGGTAGTCTCCTGGCTCACACTGATTCTGGATCAGCAGTTACTGCTTAATTGGAAACATCACCTACATGGCTTAACACAGTGTTTCTCAATGTCAGCTCCCAACACAAACGTTCCGGGTATTAGGCGTTCTTGATTGCTTGATTGCTCAGCACAGCTGTGTTGGGGGCTGGGAGGGAGCAAAAAGATGTGAACTGTCTGGGGTTCCCCAAAGACTGGGGTGAGAAACACTGGCTTAAAGTACCTGAGAAAGAAGTATTATTATCTGATTCATTTTCCTCTGCAGATACTGACTTCAGTGCTTGCAGATATCAGATAACTTTTTTTTTTATCTGTGAATCACTAGTACGTGTAGCACTTATGTCAGACTATAATCCTCTGCAGTGTTTAGCATCAGTAGATTGCAAGCTGCCTTTTCTTCCCTTGCGTTTTCAGTGGGGTGGGTTGCTTGTACGTACGATTTGTCATGGTTTATTAATTTGTACATTTTTCGTTTTCTTTTTTTTTCCCCCACGAAGCATGTAATCTGTACTTTACGTACTGGATTACATTGCATAGTACTGGATTACATTGCATAGTACTTGCATCCACTAACGCAACTTAGGAGCTCAGTTTGGATGTGTTATTACATATATGTTTGCCAGACTTTACTGAAGACCATTCGAATGCCTAGCATAGATTCTTGAAATTTAAGATTGATGAGTTGAAGTCCGGCTAATTAAGGTAATACATCATAATATCACGCCTAATTCTTTATTGTCCTGATTAACCGTAGCCCACTGTAATTTGTGTGCTCGAAGTAACATTTCCTACAAGATGCACACACTAGAGGTCACAGATCACAGCTCTGTGAATCAAAGGACACTGACCACAGTTAATAAATGAGCACAGATATCTCATATAGGAACCATTCATATAGGAACCATTATTGGTCAGAGGCTCTCCAAACACGTAACTGTTTAGATGGTAGACGTATAGAATCTATCTCTATTGCTCAACGGCCGCCTTTTACCTCATGTTTGTCTGCTCTGGGTTTAATGTCCTGTTAGAGTGTTCCTGAATGTGAGTAACAGATCACTGACTGCAGATACCATTAATGTAAGCAGAGCAAATTAAAGGACATTTAAAGGAAAAACTTAATAAAAGCATGCAGAATAAAAGAACATTAAAGACAGTGAAAGGACATTTTTTTATATTACAATCCCATGGATTTAAAATTTTCATTGGTGCTTACATAATTTAGGCATAATTGGCATTGCTAATTAGCATTGTTGGGGAATAGTCTGCATGAACTTTTTGAGAATATAAGCAAATAACCATGTCAGACCTGTTTTCTGGAATTCTGTGTTAATTGTACTTTAAGTAATCATTTTGTGCTGAATCATTGCTCAGTTTTCATTATCAAAATCATCCATCCATCCAAACCACCCCTCTATCTATCTATCTATCTATCTATCTATCTATCTATCTATCTATCTATCCGTCTTTCAACCACTTGTCCTGGTCTTGAGGGAACCTGGTGCCTTTTATCCACAAAGATCTTATTTTCCCATGGTGAGTAATAACCAGCCCTGAGCCATAAGGTAACACAGGCAATGAAATCCGGATTGGCTTCATTCATTTAAATGCCTTGGTAGGGTTACTAAGTTGCTCAGCTTTGGGCATGTGTGTCTGTGTGTGTGTGTGTGTGTGTGTGTGTGTGTGTGTGTGTGTGTGGCATTTAAAAGAGTCTGGGAGGGATCCAGCAGGTAGTTACGCAGCCTTACAGTAACCATGTCTTCAGCTTCTCTGACATTTACTGTAAATAGCTGTGAGTCAGGGATTTTTGGTTAGTTAATTGCTCTCAGTTTTTATCTTTTGCGTCTCCAATCTGCCCTATTTAGGAGCTTCATTTTGTGCGGTTTGTTTAATATATCTCTTTTAATTTAAACCTTCCTCTTCCGCTCCTTTTCCTGCCCCGTGGCAGCCCAGCACTGCCTGACGTTAAAAACGTCATAAAGGCCTGCTTCACTTGCTGCACTCACTGCTGACTTTACGCCGCGTTATAGAGGAATAGCCATGAAATAACTAGCATGTCCCCTTTGCGATTGCCTTCTTAGGCTGCTACTCTGGTGCATACGAGCACAGGCTTAAGGAAGAAGGGCCTTTTTGTGACGGGTTTGAGGGCTGTACTATAAGTGTAGGCATACAGAAATATTCAATTGGTATCATATTACAAGTTACTCCAGTTTTTATTAAACCCACCTGCTATGTGTGCACGTGTGTGTGTACATGTCGTGCTATACTTGTGAGGAGCAAAGGACTAACTGATGTGCTAACTGTTATTCACCTTGAACAGCATCTGCACCTGACAAGGTGGGCAGCCCAGGCTATATCTAGTGACCGGCTAATTAGCCAGACCTGGCCAATGAATTGTTGAATTGTGCCTTTTATACATCCGAGAACACTTGATTGTGAAGTGTCATATCTACATATATACTGTCTATCATAATTAACATAGGGTGAATTTGGTTTTAAAAACGTTTAAGTCTGAATAATGTGGTGAAGTACACTCACCTAAAGGATTATTAGGAACACCATACTAATACGGTGTTATTTCAGTCAAAGTTGCTCTTCTATCAGCTTGAATCAGTCGGCCCATTCTCCTCTGACCTCTAGCATCAACAAG
>JAODKN010000079.1:9077154-9088296 GCA_026774425.1 Petrocephalus zakoni
AATGGAGTATGATGGGATGACTGGGCTAAAAGCACCCGTCTGTTTCTCACATGGCCCCAGTGACCCAAAGCAGTACCTCCCTTGGAATTGGTGCAGTAACAGACCAGTACAGCATGGAGTATGATGGGATGACTGGGCTAAAAGCACCCGTCTGTTTCTCACATGGCCCCAGTGACCCAAAGCAGTACCAGTAAGCCGACTTACATTGAAGGCTTTGAGTCGCTCCGCTTCCTCCCCGTCGACCTCCATGGCCTTTTCACAGTCGTCCTGGTCGTCCTGATCCTCCTCTTCATCGTCGGCCCGGTTGAGGGACACATCTTCCAGGCCTCCTGGCTCGTTCTTCCCTGAGTCGCAGCTGGAGTAGCTGTGTGCGGGTGACTGAAACAGACGTGAAGGTTGTTTTACCCAAACCATGGGAACGTGCGTGGTAGGATTCCCGCGTTTCTGCCCGTGCACCGTATTGCTGTGATGCTAGGCGGTTTCTGTGTTCAAACCACGCCTTTGTGTGGGCCCCCTGTTGCCCAAAAACAGTCACTACACTAAATAATAAATAAACGTTTCTTATTTCGAAGACACTAGAGTAGTATTTTCCACTAGCCAGCTAACTAGCTATGATCTTCTGACTTTACACTGTCACGTAACAATTCGTACCTTTGTGCGTATAATCGCACAAAGGTTTTAATTGTCACCGTGGCTGTACCCTCCAGGGTCTGGCAGCTCTTCCCTAGCTGTAGGTTAATGTACCTTTTAAAGTACAGAATTGGCCTCTGTGGAACATTACTATACCATTGGGGGTAGATTAATGTCGTTTATACCTTGGGGAACAATACTGTACCAGGGCGGCACCCTTTATTACTGACAGTAAGCTAGCTAGCTACTGTTAATGTTTAACTGAGGATGCAGTGCACCATATACACATGGATAGTGTGTGTGTGTGTGTTGGGGAGGGGGGGACTTTTTGAGTGTCTCCCCAGAAACAACAAACCCGCCCCTGATGTTAAGGGCTCATCACTGACTCAGATTCCTTCCTTGTTCTTCATTAACTCTCAGATGTGAAACAGGAGACTGTGCCCCAGGGTTCCTTTATTCTTTTATTGCCTGCTATCGGCAAGGCAAAGCTGATTCTTGCTTTGTGAATAATTACGCAAATAAAATTCTGGTAATTCCACATGAAATGCGGATCCTTGGCGGGAAACCTTCCGGTGCTGAAGAACTGACCGCCTCAGCCGATCCTTATTATTTTTTACTTCTCAGTCACCCCTCCCCCACCCCCATGTAGTCTGCCACCATGATCAATCCTACATTTTTGGATGGAACTTATGATTTACAAAGAAATGTCACTGCAAACATATCTGTGAGGGTGCAGTGGAATAAATACAACACAAGCCACTGCACAACTGCACAAATATACATGGTATAATAGCATCAATACAGCACTATTGCTACTTACGATCTCCGGAAATACTGAAGTAATTATTAAACCATGTGAGTGCATTACGTTTGGCGCATTAATCATTATAGAATAATTGATAAATTCTTCACACTGCTACGCTAAATTATGACATTAAGCACCGAAGTACTTTTTATGTGTGAATTACAAGTTTTTGCCATTTTTAAAAATGAAAGGGATGGCATCGTGAAAGGTACGGCAATTTTTTATTATAAGGCAGATGAAGAGGGAAATTTTTCAAAGGCTGTCAGCTTAGAGTGGATAAATTATTATTATAATTATAAATGTGGTAAAAACAGCAGGTAATGGAGGAGACATCCAGAACGATAAAACACAGATGCTTTATAATCCCCCCCCCAAAAAAAAGGTCATGACAAAAACTACTCAGGCATCTCATAAGCCCACCACAGTGAGCCACACATGGGGACCACAGAGGCTCACCTCTCTCTCTCACCATAACAACAAAAAGCGTGCCAAAGTATAATGCACCGGCTACTGTGTTAAGATTACATACGCGACCCTTTCACGGAGTAGCTGTGCCACCCCCACGAAAGGCCACAGAAGACCAGGAGTGAAACGGCATTCAGGATTCAGAGGTGATCCTTGCCATTAGACACCGGTCTATTTTGGAGCTACTACTTTGTGAGACATTGACAAAACAGCAGCATGCCCAGACCCGCACGGAATAAGCTTTCTGTCAAAGCAAGTGCAAAGAAACAGACTTAGGACCTGTCCTTATATATAAATAAGGACCTGCCTTGTTGAGAATGATGTTTCTATGCATCCATCTACCAATCTTCTCTCTATGGTTACCACCTAATCCATGGCAGAAAGGACACTTCAAGCTACTTCAGGTTTTACAAACCACTTTAAAACTTAAAGACTCCTGTGCTTGGCAACATAGTTCCATTCTTCTTGCGATTTGACTGGTTTGTCCCCTTGATTGAAAGACTCATCCAGCTGTTTCACATTAACATTAGTGACACGTGCATGATTACTGGAGACTGACCAATCAGCACGCAGCAAGAACGCAGCGCTTAAGTGAAATCCAGGTCCTTTTAATGTAAATAGTAGTTTATAAATCCTGTCCTAGCTCAAAGTGTCCTTTCTGACATGGATTAGGTGGTCACCCTACTTCTATCTCTATGCAGAGTCTTGGAGACCTTAATTTTCCTAGAAACCACAAAATCCAGCCATATTGATCCCAGAGCAATTCTGAGAAATGCAGGGTACCATCGGGCTACCATCCTCACCATGAACAGCATACAGTACTGCAATACCTGTGCTCACTTTGCTATGCATTAAGCAATTTATAGCCACCCACTGACTCAAACTAAAAGTCCTCGCTCTACTGGAGAAAACAACGTCGAAAGTCACACAAATGGGAAAACCTCCACATACACGCTGCCACGGTGCCGGGGCTCAAACCCTGGACTCATGATTGGATAATAAAGGTTTAGAAGTCACTTGGACGACAACCACTTTCAGTCATTTTAATTTTCTGATTAACATAGGGTTGTGTGATAGATGATTATGCATACGATGCCACAAATATGCCCTCTTACTATGTGATGGTCGTATGTGTAAATATATGTGCATATGGATATTAGGGAGGGCTTAAATATGAAATGCACGGGGCCTCCCACAAGTGGCACGCTGGCCACAGCGAAGTGCAGCCCACAGCGGGTCACTCTGCGGCACGCTACACAAAATTGGCCCCCATTCTGACATGTCCCTTTCACCGCTCCACGGTGACGTCTCCTGTCGCCTGAGCACCCGCGGTGCCGTGGGCGGAACGGGGCGAATAACAAACTCCTCCGAGCGCATTACGGCACTCAGCGGAGCCCACAGCCAGTGGGGCGACAGCATGTGGGTGGTTGACAGCACCCGTGCAGGAAAAAGGTATGTGCCAGTCTTCCTTGCTGCCTCCCAAACCGGCACGGGCGTCCTGTCCTCCTGGAGAGACGCACTGCATGATGGGATATGATTAGCCATTCGCCATTGGCTTCGAGATTTTTTCTTTATCGTCAAACTTCAAATCACAGTGAAAGAAATGATAACTGAATCAGTCCTGATGAGTATAAGGAATAATTTCAACTTGATTTTTATGATTTTCCATATAAACATTTATAAATCTGACAATCTGACATATCATTAAAACTTTTCTCGCATGAAGCCAGTGTGATGGCCAGCTATCCCAGATAAAGTCCTCTAAGAAAGTGGATTTCGAATACTGTGAGCAGGAACCACATACACTTTGACAGCACCAGAGAACACTTCTGTTCCAGTTTGCATTGTAAACCGGCGTATTGTGTCATTTCGTAAATATATGTAATAGGGGGGCTTCTGATTTCATCCACTGCAATCCAACCAATTTCCCAACTTTCATCAAACAGAAACGATTCTTGTGAATGCTCAGGTTTACAAGAATGGCTATTGCTGCTTTTGACTGTACATGAAATTACACTCACAGCGAATACATAACAAAAAGGTCTCAAAACGCAACAACTTTGTTCTGATTTTGATGTATGTGCATTTTTGGTTATGTAGTAAAATCCATTTCACGTGTAAAAAGAAAAAAATATGTATATGTATGATACTGTAATCAATCAATAATCACTGTTCAGACTGATTTTCATAGTGTCTCAATTCATTAAAAATGTTAATCAAAAAAGATAAAAAGGATTTAATAGCCACCTTGAACTGCAAGCAGCCGGACGCACATTTTTTTTAACATGTCTGTGGTTGCACTGAATACATTATTGGTTATACCTTATCTCAACGGCAGAGTTTATAGGTTATGCATAGTATACAGTTTTGCAGAGAGCTCAGATAAAGTCAGTGCCTCTAGCTTGTGCTTCCAATTATAAAAAGTGCTTTATAAAAACCAAAAATGCGATATTGCTTTTATTCTATGGCACTGTATTGTATGGAACTCTGGGGATGGTGGTTTGAGTCCCATCGCTGCTCTGCGTGTGTGGAGTCTGCATGCTGTTCCTGTGCCATGTGCAGTCCAAATGCATGCATTCAGGTTAATATCCCTGCCTTGTGCCCTATACTGCCTGGGAATGTTAGATAGATACTTTTGTTCCTAAAAGCATTTGTGACAGATGTAACCATCATGCTAAAGTTTTAAAAAAGTCGAATTTGCTATCTGGTCAACCGGATCCTTTCTGTGGTCATATTTGCATTTTGCCCAAAATAAATTACTTTTTAATCTTCCTGAATCTTAGCTGCTTCCAGGCAAAATAAATTGAAGCTGAGTAATATGGATTTCACTTGCGAACTAAAAATGAAAATCACATATAATCATATATACCTCTCTATCCCAGTTGATGTCGATATTGAGATTTATCGTAAAATAGCATTAAAGTGTTTAACCCAATTTATGCCCTTGAAATTATCTCAAAATCTAGCAGAATCTCAGAAGCCTCCAGACCAGGATCGATGGATGGATGGATGGATGCATGCATGTATGGATGGATGCATGCATCCATCAAAAATCATTAAAAATGATTAATTTTCTTACCAGTTATATTTTACACTAATTATTTTAATCAGTCCTTCTTGGCCTAAGTAAAATTTATTCAGGAGCTAGTCCCTTCAGTAACAAATGCATAAAAATATGTTTCAAAAAGTGCTCAGCTTGATTGGCTGTAAAATTTATGAAGTGTATCATCGGCCTTTTGCCATTCAAACGATCCAGCCGGAGAGATGTTCCTGCATACAGATACAGATACTCTTCCTGCCCTCGCCTTTCTTTCTGCTCTATAGGCTACATAAACAGAAAAATATACTTATAAATCCGGAAATTCATTTGGATTTTGTTTTTGATGTTTTCTACATGTAGCAGTCTTTTAGTGTAACCCAAGGATTTTGCCAGGCAAAGTTTTGCTATGATGCTGCCTATAAAATAGAAATGTACGTGAATGCTCTGGAAATTACTGACATTATCTGTATCTGGTATAATGCTATGAGCTACAAACACATTATTATTATTATTATTATTATTATTGTTGTTGTTGTTGTTGTTGTATAATAATTATCTATTGGCATTAGGCATCACCAGCCATCTGTAAAGCTGTAGATATTCATATAAAAACAGTACAATAACCTACAGTACAATCTTGTGTAATCACACCAATGGACACGGTACTGTCACTAAACCACTGAGTAAATAAATATGTTCAAGTACATATACAACTTTCTATAAGCACACCCAGAGGTACCTGTTATCTTTTTAGATGAGATGCATTGCTAGCCCTTCCATTCGCAAGAAAATAGACAGCACCTTACACATAAGAGGAATGTGAAGGTAGTTTTACATACAGTGACTGTAAAATTTAAGCAACTATTCTCAAACATACGCTGGCACTTTATTTATACCTTTGCTAACATGTTTATTAGGTGAGGAATGTCCATTTTTATAGCTTGGCAATCACGTTTCCATAGAAACGGGAATTTGTGTTTCATTTGTAAAATGTAACCATTAGTTTCTACTGAGGGTGAAACACATTATGCTTAATTAATCTCGGCTTTTTCCCCTATTCATATGTGAAAGCGTATAGTCCACGGAGTAAAATAACGGACAGAAGATGGGTGTTTCAGTGATAATGGCAATTTATGGCAATATATGATGGAACAGGGTCTTTTTATAGTGTGTGAGAGCATTGCAGCCTGGTGGCATCAGAACATATAGCTAGACACATACTGTAGTAAACATGTAAAACTTAACATAGTACCTAGGAGACTATGGCTGTCATATAAGATGTCAAAATACCCATGTAAACAAACCCGAGGTTCGTGTCTGTAATGTAGAATGTCAGCATATGAGTGCAAGCGAGTGCAATTGTGTAACCTGCTTTTATCATTGGCTTATTGTGGTTGTAACCTGCTTTTATCATTGTCTCATTGTGGGAGTAACCTGCTTTTTTCATTGGCTCATTGTGGGAGTAACCTGCTTTTTTATTGGCTCATTGTGGTTGTAACCTGCTTTTTTATTGGCTCATTGTGGTTGTAACCTGCTTTAATAATTGGCTCATTGTCAGCGTATAGGGTGAGAAGTTATAGTGTGAAAAGGACTTCCATGCAAAAAAATTAAAAATCACACCAAGTCTCATTTATAATCATACAATTTCTGCGCGGCCCTTGTTTTCTAGAATATTTCATCTGCTTACATCATCAAGCAGCGTTACTTTTCAATAAGTGCAGGAATCACATTAGCATTTCAATGGATTTCCCCTTCAGTCCACTGGTGGGGGAGAAATTATTATTCCAGCATTGTTCCTCTGCCTGTCCAGGCTCCTCAGCGATGATGTCATTACCTGGGGCCCTCCACTGGCCTTTACCTCAAAGATGGCTGCTGTGTTTTAAGCCTGATATTGGCTTTCAAGCCCCATTTGAAGTTGATGGTGGAGGGGGTCACACCTTTGCCCTTCTCCACCCCCGCTCTGGCTATTGCAACGTTCCATTTGAACTGTGAAGTCAGAGTCTCCAGATTCGTAGTCGGAAATTTCAACCCGGAATGTCCCCTGAAGTTGGAAATTTGACTCGGAAAGCCAGAAGGACCTCTGCTGCCGTGACCTCAGAACTCAACATGGGTGCGTCCTTCAAAAACAGAAGTGAACGCAGTACTTGTATACTGTTTATTAGCACTTATATCTTGTTTGCGTTTCATTTAATGGGACATTCACACAGTACTGTCCAACCGCTGTCTGTGGACATGATGCCGCACTGTTTGCATGTGCCGCACGATGCGTTGTGAGCTGCAGGTATAGCTAACAATGGCTAACAACAACCTGCCTAGAACCAGTTTTGAAAAATGGCTTTCCGTACCGGAACGTGGTTAACTCGGGTCATTCCCAGGTCTGACTTCCTAGGTAAATGCAGCGCAGCATTAATGTAAGTTTGGGGGGGTCAGGTAGGTGACAGTACGAGGTCATGGAGGGACAGTAACCCAGATCTCTGGTGTAGTTTCTAAATTATCAGACACCATTTATGGTCTGCCATAGGGGTGTCCTCTAGGACTGCTATGCCATATGGTATAATGCATTACACATTTATGTATTTAATTCTTTATTTATTTGTTTGTTTATCCAAAGCAACATATTTTTTTTCAAGATAGCGGAGTCCTTAGAGCCATTTGAGTGAAGGGTTTTGCTCAAGGGCCCGACGGTGACATCACTCCGCTGTTTCGAACCCACCACCTTCTGGTCACAGCCACAGCATCTTAACCACTCTGTGGTTCTCTGCAGCTTCTGCAATCATAGCTCAATATTATATGCTATACTAAGTATCCTCAGCAGGAAACCTTGCCCAAGAAGGTCCAATCATGCAGGCTTCTGAAGAACTGAAAACAATAAATCCCTTAAATATGTTTCCTCCTGGGGCTTCCTTAGACCCCTAACGTGCGTAATCTAATTCCAATAATAGCATAAATATCAATATTGGAGCTTTATGCCAAAATATTAAATTCTGCTGCCCTCTTAAATATATTATCTGTACAAAAATGGAAAATAGAGACGATTTTTTTAATTAATTGCCTAGCTGGATTGAAAAAACATGAGAGAATACAACTCAAGTTGGGGAAACAGATTTATAAACTTGTTTGTTTGGTTCACACAGGATGATCATTTTTGGGGGGAGTAGTTTGTGGATGCAGGTCGGGTCTGTAAAGCCAGTGTTTGGCTCTCAGATTTTCAGCATATAAGACAAATTGATCTCACCTTGCTGACATTGTCCTTAGACTCCGTCTTCAGGTCTTGAAGCCCCAGGATCTTGTATTTGCTTCTGCCATTAGTTGTATGGTTGTCTGTGTGGCAGGCCGCCAGCAGGGGGCAGTCACTGAGATTCAGGGGCTGTTCCTGCTGCTCTGTCGCTTTGCCGTTGCTGTTGAGGCTGGAGCTGGAATGGTTTAGCCGTGTCGTCAGTGCGTGGTATGTGACGCCATCGTTACCATTGATGCTGTCTGCAGTTGAATCATCTGGAAGAGAAATCAAATGCCTGTCTGTTTATAGTGTTCACACGACACCAGAAACACTGTCATTACGCCGCGTTTGTTACAGACTGGCGCTTGTTTTTTGTCATTTTACATTTGCCTTTTCTTTACAGAGAATAAAAAGGTTATTAAGACACGACAGAGCAGATGCAGAAAATACTGTCAAAGCACACAATGATGAAATTACAACAGACTGGGATGTAACTGTTAAACGAATAAAAATCAACTTGTACGTGAAATCGAATCAGATGCACGACTATACGGGAACTGGCATTTTATGGATAGGAGCGGCCGATTTTCGATTTAAGTAACAAGAGAGTCCCCGCAGGAAAGCAACCGGAAGTAAGGTGTCTGGATAACAATACAGGCTGGTAAGTATGTAATAAGCTGTAAGCGATGTATCGAGACGGGACAGGTTCCTTCAGGTGTGAGCAGTAAAAAGGTCATTTGATATTCCACTCCAGAGAAGCGGAATTCTTTGCACGGGCCGCTGCGAAGAGGTTGCCTTCCCCAAGCCAGGGCTACCCTTTTATCAGTACCCAGGGATTAGCTTGACTACCCTAAACTCCCCCTGTTGAACAGTGTGAGCTAATCTTCCTGTGAGAAGCAGGGATGGGGTTGCTATGGAAACAGAGCCCATTCTGGCAGCCTCACAGCAGACATGAACCGCAGAAGTGACAGAGAAACACACGCCGGCCTTCCCCCTCGACGACGGGCTAGCTCCTCTGTGACTCTACCCCCTTATTAACGACAGTCGCAGCTAGTGGGCTCTTCTCGAAGATGCCATCGGTAAGGTTGGGGTTAAAGATCAGCGCGGCGGCTAACGAGGCTGCCTCAAAGGCGTGACGCCCCCTCTGCTCCCCGCCGCCCCTCCCCCGGTCCTACCATTTCCGCACGGAGCAGCCATAAAACCATTAACTCCGCGAGCCCTTCCCGCCACGGCCACCGTGTCACGCTGTAAACAAGCACTTGAAGACCGACACAGCCTGCCCGCCCGAAATCCTCTGCTCTCGCTAATATTACAAAACACATCTGGTTATAATAATAATCGCGCGTCGTCTGGGGGAAGAGCACATGTTTTGTGGAATAGCGGTTAAATGCAAATGAAGACACTGCACAGACGATGGTCTTCACAGCGTGCGGTTTTTACCGCGCCCCCTTAGCCCGCGACCTGCACCAGGACTGATAACACCTATTTTGGGCATCCCTATAACCTCCATTCTTCCGACACTGGGACCACCCACCATGGGACCACCCACATCAGTACTGTTCACCCTCAGCCCACACCACTACCTCTCTCTGGCTGCGCTCAGGGAAAGCTACCATTATTTCCGCGGCAGAACGCTGCACACCCGAGCCAGGTTCGGGTCCCTGATGCTCTGCCCTGCAGCAGCATCCATGCTCTCCGTCTCCATGGTAATCCCCCTCTCCGTTCATCTGGGATTAATGCTGTCCTGTCAGGCAGCCAGTTAGCTTCCCAGGAAGCCAGTACGAGGGGGCTGCCGTTGGAGAGGAGAACTGGAGCCTGAGCGTGGGGGCTGGGAGTGAGTGTGCAGGCAGGGTGTGGGGCTAAGGCTTTGGTATGGGAGCTGCCTAAAGTGAATATCATTGTGTTTGGGTTACAGGCTGCGGCTGAGGGCTTCAGATCTAGCTGTATGATCTGAGGACAGAGTCGAATTGGAAATACTGAAGTAAGAACGGGGGATTTAGCATAGAAAGGCGCCAAGAACGTGACTCAGCAGAGTATACAGTCGAGAAATGACTGATTTAGACTAAGAATCTGGGAAAATATTAAAAAAAGCAAAGAGGTCAGTCTTTTGCCTGTGGCGGAGCAGAGCTAGAATCTCAGTAGGCTGGACTTTTTCGCAAATTAACCAAACCTATTGCCGTGAGACCTGAAAGGAGGAGGCAAAAGAGATCACCAGGCATCCAGATTAACCGAATTAACCAAACTGCATCAGTTGGGGTTAGGCATCACAAAGCATACAGAAAATGCCCAATAACCAGGTCTATTGGTGTTAGGTATTACCAAGCATCCAGAATATGCTGAATAACCACATCAATTAGTGTTAGGCATCACCAGGCATCTGGAATATACTGAATAACCATATTTACTGGGTTTAGGCTTCACCAAGCGTCCAGAATATGCCAAATAGCCACATCAATTGTGGTTCGGGATCACCGAGCATACAGATTATACCAGATAACCACATGGACTGGAATTAGGCATCACCAAGCATACAGAATATTCCAGATAACCACATTTACTGTGATTAGGCGTTACCAACCATCCAGGATATGCCGAATAACCACATAAATTGGTGTTAGGCATCACCAGGCATCTGGAATATACCAAATAGCCACATTGACTGGGTTTAGGCTTCACCAAGCGTCCAGAATATGCCAAATAGCCACATCAATTGGGGTTAGGCATTACCAAGCATACAGATTATACCAGATAACCACATGGACTGGAATTAGGCATCACCCAGCATCCAGAATATGCCAGCTAACCTCATCCATTGGCATTAGGCATCACCAGGTATACAGAATATGCCAGCTAACCTCATCCATTGGCATTAGGCATCACCAGCTATACAGAATATGCCAGCTAACCTCATCCATTGGCATTAGGCATCACCAGGTATACAGAATATGCCAGCTAACCTCATCCATTGGCATTAGGCATCACCAG
>JAODKN010000079.1:9110732-9123686 GCA_026774425.1 Petrocephalus zakoni
AATAATTTATATAGAACCACTATCACACTGAAGGACGCTTTATAATACATACAGCACAACAAAAAAATTGATTAACAACCTTAATAAAGTTACAAACTAGATGAGGTATTATAACTTAATTTAAGCGAGCTTGATGGGCCGAATGGCCTCCTCTCGTTTGTATAGTTCTTATGTTCTTATGTTCTTATAACATTCTTTCAACTCTTTCAAAAGAAGCATGACAACCATGTATTGGCTTATATGTATAATGTAAATCAATGTAAATCAGTGGTGAAATGCCCTGCTTTATATTGACTGTCATTGGTTTATCTTGGTTTATCTTACTTTGCAAGACTGCTGTTGTTTATTATCACTTTATTCACAAAGAAAATAAAAACGTACAGGAGAAACTTAAGAAGTAAGGGCTAATGAGAAGGCCACTCAGCCTCTTTTTCTTATGTAGATAAGTGTTGGGAAAATTGTACCGTACCACTAATTAGACAAATATTATACTTGCCTGAAGTACAGTACCAGGAAGCTCACTGCAACCCACACCACCTTGGCAGCGTAGAAATGCCGGCTTTTATTTGTCCTTATTACAGATCTTAAAACGGCAACCCCTATGGGCTAAGAACCGCCCATTATTCTAATACAGCAATATAATTTTTGGAGTAGTTAAGTTGTACCCATTGATCAATACTGCTTATTAACTTGTGAAGTTTTAGTTTGACTTTCTTGGAAATTCTACCTATTTACCCTATTTATGTGTTCTACTGCCTCATTGCGGGATCATCCCGGCCGTAGATAGTTCAGGCCCAAAAAGAAACCAGACCAAAATTTAGTTTCGACCAACCAGCATAAAGAGTATAAAAGAGGTACAGTCATAGAGTACTCGACTGGTTAGTAGAAACAAAACCTAACTAATTTTTTTATTTTTTGGGCCTGAACTATCCAGCCCTGAATCATTTGTATAAATGGCCAAGTCTCTATGGAAGGACGCCTATTTTGCAATGTTAGGCATGTCTTTGGAGATCTGTCGCTACACTGTCCCATTTGTTACACGCCACATATGTTTTACTATCTGAAACTTTAATCCATTTACTGATATTTCCTACCTATTTGATATTTGTTGCTGTGTGCAGCATCTATGGCCTTTATCGCCTCTGGGCACAGCTTCTCATGGTACCCTGAATCGCCTACTCACTTCTGACACCCGACTCTCTTCCCATGTTGAAGCATATTGTGCTGACATCCTGACCTGCACAGCTGACAATCATCTTCAGTAGAACTTGTCAAAGAGACAGATACCCCACCTTTCTGCTTATGCATCTCTCGAAACAGCTCAAATGTAGTGTCATCAATAACTGCCAACTTCAGCATTGATGAAAACATCGCCTCCCCTTGGCACACCTGTAACTAGGTCCTGAGGCTTATTTCCGTATATCATTTGATACCCACACATCATAATGCTCTGAGGCTAGTTTTTGGTTCAGGCCACAGTCATCTCACAGCCAGACTCATATGTCGTCTTCTCAGCTCAACCTCCATGACACCATCAAGCTTCTACAGCTCATTTACAACACTGCCCAACCCGTTTGTAAGCACCACAAAGGGAGCGGCGCTGTCTTACCTCTTAGCGTCATGCAGCTGACCTGAAGCCAGACATAAGTTTGTATATTATCTCTTTCTAATAAAATGTGCTTCAGAGCCTCAGCCACTCAGCAAAAAGGCTCCAGTCTCACCCCTAAACTACACATCAGTAGCAGTAGTCCTGTGTGCATCCTGACATCATTTCTTAAGTAAGAGCTGATTATTAATTTGCAAGGTCATGAATACATCCGTTGAGAACCACTCTCTACTGACATATCTTTTTTATCTGAAGGCATAACATTTTAAACTATGTTTGCCTATTTGTATAAAAAAGAACTAACTAAAATTTTAAATACATTATTGCTTAAAAGACAGCTTTACTTTGGATTTCTGCAGGACTTAGTTCTAATATCAGTCTTTTATGAAGCTTTTATGAAATTACTGACACTTATGTCAGTGGCATAACATTTCTGGGACCTGAGGGTACAGGACCATCAACAGTTTTCTGTTAAACATTCTCTAAAACTGCAAATGTGTGTGATGTAGGAAAGGCAAGCATGTGCTCCTATATCATCATAAAGTTTAAAGGGTCGAGCCTCTGACAGCTCACATGCTGAGTGAGTGCAAATCTGTGCAGAGCTGTGCAGTCCTGCTGTTCCACAGATGTCCCTCTACTACCGGTAACTTGAAAGATGCCTGATAAATGGGAATATTTCACGTTCGTAAGCATGGGCAGTTCCAACTATGTTGATTGTTGGAGCCGCATGTAGCATTTCTATTAAAATAATATTACCGATGCACTAAGAACTTTCATTATTTAATATGTATGTAACCATTCTAACAGCACAAACTAGAGGTGGCGACACTTGTCCTGAATGGACCACTGTGTTTGTTGGGGGGGGGGGGGGGTTCGCTGCAACTTCCCATTTACATTACTAATTAGAGGACTGATTGGCTGATGAATCCACACACAACAGTTGACCAGAAGGTTATCCCAACAATCTGAATACACATTGGACCTTTGCAGCTAAGACCACCCACCCCTGATTAAACCACTGATCCAATTGGGCCAATGTTATAAATGTCCCAAATCATGCTTTATATGCACTAAAAACTCACACACTGAAGACAGAAACACTGATCATATGACTAATATGCTGTTAATGAGGGCACACCCTCATATAAGTCTGACATGAGAGGCTCATTACATCCAACCCAGAGTATGGTTAGCAACCTATACCAAAACTCAAGTCCCATTTGTCTGTATTAAGGGCAGCAGCATCCTTAAACCAAGACCGCATGGAACAAGGGTACTGTGATTGGGGGAGCAGGAGAGACAGCGATTCTCATGCAGGGGGCTCTGTTGCTATAATTTTATTCCAAGCCCAGGAATAGCGCATATCGGCCCAGCAGATAACTGATGTGGGGTGCCAGTCCATCTTGAGTTTTATAACTTAAGTGGCTTTCGCTTTAGCCAGCTTGTTGCATTGATTGTATTTTTGAAGTTCTAGCCAAAGCCCTTTCTACGTACTTCTCCTCGTTTTGCTTATTTCCGCAGATTGTATTTTGCAGACAGAGTCATCTGTAAACCATAAACCTCATTATCTTCCGAATAAAAGCATGCTGTCAAGTAGCACTGCAATATTCCAATAATGAATGTGAACTTTCAGCTCTACTGTTTAATGCTCTGTATTTATGTTGGTTAGCTGGCCACTGTGGCTCGCAGTTCTTCTGCAATCCCTGGCGTGTTACAGGTTGCCGGTTCCTGTTGCCGGCGCTAGTTAAGCAGTTCATTTTGCATATCGCAGGTTTTTCCATCACAAAGCTGGTTTATGCGAGCTGTGGTTCTACCCCCTGTTTCCGGTAAAAAATATAAAGTATTGCTTCAATTTTATAATGTTCCCATTATCTGTTCTCAACTATTTTATAACCATAATACCTATGTAAAAAAGAGCGTAAAAGCACGCCATCATTATCCAGGTATCCTCGAAAAAGAAAAAGGTATAAAAATAAATAAAAATACATTTGGTAAATGTTTATTAGAAATAAGAACAACAGGCTAGCTAATCTTAAATTCCATCAGAGAAATACAGTCTTATCACAGAAAGAGGCACAAAAGGGTCCATTTAAAGTAGGTGAGATGAAGCTACAGTAACTAATTACCCGCGTTTATCTCTTCTGCGTGTTTTAAATTCTAAAATTTAAATTGTAAAGAGTTGTAGGTTATAAACATGAAAGGTCTCTATTTCTGAAGGTGGCATGCACTGGCCACATTGTGCGTGGCCACATAAATTGAGATAAAAATGGTGACCCTAGTGACTCCACCTGCACTATTTTGTCACAGCTTGACAGCCGTACCGCCTTTCTGTCTGTTGTGAATGCAGTGCATGCTCTAGTGCTCCTTCTATCATGCTCTCCAGCTTCTCTCAGGCACAGGCCATTCTTAATCTTCCGGGTGTCTGTGTCTGTTGACCCACCGAAAAGGAAGCAAATTGAGTGGCCGGTCAGACTTTCTGCACGAGCGCCACGCTCAGGGTTAGCGGCCTGCAGTACTGAGAGGTGCTCCTGAAGACAAACCGCGAAAGCTAAAGTTAAAAGTAGGTGATTTACATAGACCAGCTTCATTACGAATTAAGGTTCAACCAAAATACTGTTAGTTGCCCTGTCGTTTCAATCTTGTAGATCCTTTTTGGGAAAATTAAAAAAACGCTTGTACTGGTTGGTGGCACACCTCCTAACTGTTAGTCAGATGTACATTATCTTTAAAACATAATTGTTAAGGAATTTCTCTTATTTGTTAAGTTTTTTTATGTACCTTCATCCATCTGTCATTGATCTGTAACATCCTGACCCCGACGTAAAATGAGTATCAATGACCCACAAACAAGACCGTGTTCCTTCTGCTCCTATTTACACTGTATACACTAATGATTCCTAATCATGCTAAACACTGTAAATTACGGCACCCTTATAGGCCTCATCATAAATGGTGTGAGAAAATGTAACTAGATAGACGCACTGCCTTTGCATCTGTGCCAACGATAACCTGCAACACTATGCTGAGGAGTTCTGTAAAATGCAACTGTTTTAAGCAGACCCTTTTCCCAGAGCTGTCTTCCTGGTCAACAATCATTTCTACCACAATTGCTCCCTGCCACTTGATAGAATTGCACATTTGTTTACTTGTTGCATTCAGCTACTTATGTATTTGAGTACTGTGTGTTGCCTTTATTGTAAAGTACTTTGCGTTTTTATGCCGAGCAGGGCCGAATACACAAAGAAAATTTCCATATAATTTTCATTGCTACAAGCTTGAAAAAAAAAAAAAGTCAAATCTAATTCAACATTCTCACAACATATTTGTGGTTGGCCTGATGAAGCATCGAGGTATTTAACAGTACTATAGATGATGCTCTCACAAATACTGGGCTAGTTTTGCTATAATTTATGCTATCCCACTACCTGTGAAATGCTAGCTACAGACCTCTTAATAAAGGGATCTCACACCATTTATTAATATTTATTTAATGGACGCGTCTGTCTAAAATGACACACAGGTGAGGATCAAAGAACAGGGTCAGAGGGCGGGTAAGGACCTTGCTCAAAGGCCTGACAGTGACATCACTCTCCCAGCCAGGAGATAGGAATCGTCCAGCAGAGCCACATTCTGCTCCGTTACTCGCACTGAGCTGCCCTGGAATAGCAGAAGTTGACACTAGTGACTATATTTTGTCTGCCAGTTGGCGACCACTTCCTCTAGAATCTCCATTACAAGCATCACTTACTCTAGTAGAGCCCTGTGTTATCTTGATCCACCGCATGGGCATTTCAGAGGTGGCACTTCAGCACGTAATAAGACTATGACAGGCAGCTATTGAGGGCTTGCAATAACCAAGATCACCTTGCATTTGGTATATTTGTGCATCCATTTGGGGGGGGGGGCACAGAACTGTTGGTTTGCTCTCTCTGAAACCTTTATGTTCTTTGCTGCATTATGGACGCTCACCGTCAGTCCTCGGGGTTTATTTGTCTGCTATTTCAGCGGGCCATGTAGGCCAGAATAAAAGCACCCTTGGGAGTCGCACTCTAATGACACATTTCCCCCAAAGAACTCATTGTCTGCACCGTCAGAGGGTCATTTCTAAAGCTTAGAAGTTAGAGAATCCCTGGCTTGTTTGTTTAAAAGTGTATAAAGTACTACTAAAGCCACGCATATATATTTCTGACACACTACAATCCAAACCCAAAGTGATCTAGACCTGTCAAGTTATAGTCACAACTAGTCTGCCTTCTGAATTTATAAAATACTGCCAGCAAAAGATCAATTGTCACTTTACACAAAGATGAAACTTTATTAACTCTATTAATTTCACTTCTGTGTGTATAATATCTGCCCCAATGTTTGTCTGAAGCATTTAAAATATAATAAGTTAATTTGATTGGCATTACTGTACATGTTACTGTAAAATGCCATAAGAAAACATAGCAATTTATTTGAGAAAAAACATGCTGCAGATTAGGCTATATGAGGTCAAGTTCTGATTAACCATAAATACACATCCTACCAAAGAGTACTTTTCTGTTTATAGCTGCTATTTGTTTATATAGTCAAAATCAGTGTAATCACACAGAGATTTCAAATGAATAGATGACACTATGATTGTATTAAGATACTGTTCTATTAAAATACTAATTTAATAGTTTTATATTTGTATTAAAACTGAAAAAATATACGGCAGGAACTGAGATGTCTCAAAGATTTTTTTTTTAACTATTATTATTGTTATTATTATTACTGAGGGTGTGGAGAGAACTGTTTGTTGACTTTAGCTCATCACTCAGAATCACTCCGACTGACCCAGTTCATCAGTGAAATGTTTTCAGCTATGATGGGCCAAACCCATCCCAGTGCCTCAGAACTCTCTCTGCTCCCACACGGCACCACAGCTACGGGAAACGCTCTGCTCAGGACACAGCATCCTGGATGCAGTGGGCTTTAATCCAATGGACTGGCTGTATAACCAACCCCGGGGTAACGTTTCCTTCAGTACAAAGCTGTAAATCCCCAGCCAATGTAAAGAGTCCTATTTTCTTTATTATAAACACAATCCACTTATTAATCATCATTGATAGTTTCCAGTAATGCTTTTCTCATTCATTCATCCATCAATCCATACATCATCCATCCATTTTCTATACCGGCTTGTCCTATTGCATTACATTTTTCAGTCTATGTATTATAATGAATTCATGCAATATTTCAGAACCTATTTTTAAATATAATCTATGTCGGTACCTCAACAGATGCACAAACAATCCTAATTTATTATGGCACTTTTTTGGGATCATTTCTCAAACTGAATCATAAAGGAACCTAGAATTTGCTGGGGTCTTTTTATTATTATTATTACTCCATTATAATTACTCCATCTGCAAGGTTCAGAGAATACACAAGGCAGCTGCTGTGTAAATGGTGCGTTTGTTGTTGCGTATCGCTGGGAAACTCAAAGGTCCGACACGAAGCAGTTTCTGGTGCTTCCTCCTTAATATGGATGGGGAGACCGAAAGGATACCAGCTAGTGACAATATATTGCACAGCGTGAATGACTGAGTACTACAATAAAAATACCCTTTGTCTGCAGTACGGATTGAAATATCTGAAAATTCATTGCTTTAATAACCATGTTCAGAATCGTGCTCGTTTAGCTGAGAAAACGCGTCAGTTCACGTTAAAATTCAACAAAATAACTAGTGTTCCTTTCAATGTACTAACACAACGCCTATAGAACGCATAAAGCCGAATAAGTCATCGCTGCTATTTGCCTGGGTTTATGTTACAACGGTTGTGGCGTCTGCCTTTAGTTCACATCCCACAATGGTATCGAGTGCCACATGGTACACGGGCTATTATAAAGGAGGTAGGCAATAAAAATGGGTACCGCTTTCGGAAGGCAGGCTACCCGCGATCGCGACAATCAGCCCGGCAGAGACTGCGATGATACAATACGGTTCATGGACGCATAGACTAAAATGTTGCATCTGCTGCTTTATTTGGAGGCGCATCACTGACAAAACGTCGATGATGTACTGACCGCTGTTTTTACCGGGACGTAGAGCACTTGCTTTTCTTCTCCACTGACACCAAGCTGGAAACCTTTGGACTTGACCCAGAATTTAAACTTTGCATTGTCTGTCGAGCTGGATTCGGATCCATTGAGGAGCTGCACGATCCGCTCGTATTTTTTACGGGTCACTGTCTTTGTCTTGCCCGAATCCCCATATGTCCTGAGACACCAGTCCTGAAACTGCCGGTACATGTCCCGATCGCCCTCCATGCTTTTCCTTTTAACGGGCCACAGAAATGCAACTTGTCTTCTGCCTCTTCGCCCTTTTTTATATGGACACCTGTTCGTCAAATATCGACTGTACAAAACAAAAATCCTCTCGAAAAAACCAAACCGATGTAAATTTCGCCCAAAGTGCAAGTTTTTCTCTCTCTTTTTTTAAAGGAAAAACCTTTGCAGCCGGTGTCGTGATCCTACACCAGATCCTCAGGTGATGCTCTATAAATGCCAATCGCAGCCTTGAGTTATCAATCGGATCCCGAAGATCTTTGCTCTTCCTTCCCGACGCGAAAGGTTCCGCTATTCCACCAGGACCGCCACTTTTTACTCAGCAGGGCAAATCCGCCTCTTTCTTTATTTTATTTCTAACGGGAAATCGATATAATTCACCATGGGAAAGGCTGGAGCTCTCCGTGTTCCGTCTCCTGAGTACTGTTTTGTCCTGCACCGTGTCTCTCGCAGGATGAAATATGGGTTAGATTAATTTTTTATTCTAACAATTCTCCTTAAAACCTTGCCCCACGCAAAGCTGCAGTAAACCGCGTAAGTAAATATTATTTGTCGGCCGGACTTAATTGTTTACTGGCTGAATTCGGCAATGGAAACAAAATCGGTAGAAATCCTAAGAATAAAAAGCTGTAAATATATTTCCTGATTTATTAAACAGATGATATGGTCTGGTTAGCTGTGCATTGATACAAAATATTGTTCTGGATTGGACGTGTTTGTATCGTTTCAACAATTACTGCTTTATCCTCCTAATAATTGTATCGATGGAGTGGCATCAAATATAGCCTATAAGATATTTCTTCGCTGATCGGGTCAGACCTGTTCTTTTTTTTCAGTTCATGCTGTCGTTATAATTGTAACAAAAATCTAAATAAACCGCTTCCTCTGTCGGCTTTTTTCCCCGCAAATCCGCCGTATCCCCGCTGTCCATAGATGTGATCCGAACAGAAGCACCTCCTCTGTGCCAAATGATACCTGGCGACTAGCCACTGCTCCTATCCCCTGCTTTCGGAATATGCCCTTCCCGTGGAAGAAGTGCAGAAGTGTCGGCTCCTCCTTATCGATCCGGCTCTCTTGCGTTTTTTTATTATTATTTATTCTGTCTTGATTAATAACCTGGGTTTCTCAGTGGCACTATCACCGGAGTGCCTGTTTCTGGAGACTCCTCGACCGACTAGTCGTTAGGGACAGCCCGGTAAACTCTGCATAAGCCATCGTCCCCGGAAAAAGTCCCCCTGTCCTTATGCGCGCAGTCCCCACCAGTGCATTATATCGGACGCCCAGAAAGGTTGCAGCCGGGACCGATAACACGGGATGTCGGAGCTCCGCAGAGCCCCGTATCCCATTCTCAGCCCTCTGGTCGCCTCCGAGCCCTCTGATTGGCTGCGGGGACAAAAGTTTCTGTGGAGACGGCTGAGACATGACGTCACATAAAGAATTGTCCCATTTAGGGATCGGGGGATGTGCGCATGCTCCGTCCCCGCAGGTTGGATTCGAAATCCGTGCAAACAGAAAGTCGACAGTGAGGCGGAACGCCCCGTTGCCATGGAAATGGTTCTCATGGCGTAAAAGAAGCCCAAACTACATATGACTAGCTGGTGCCGATAAGCTATTACCAACCAACACCATCATCCATTTAACCGATAGTATAGAAGCCGTAAAATATAACACAGTGTGTAATATAGCAAGACGCCTGAGAAAAATTATAAATGGGGACACAAGAGGCATTAATATTAGCAGTATATATTAATGTAGGTTATGTTTCATGTACTGAAATATAAGAAAAATGCTTATAAATACATGATAATATAATATGCATATATTTTCGTGAATTTTGCTCTTATCAACCTATTTGTTAATAATGTTAGTGATTATTTGAAACAATGGTCTGTCAAGGAATGTGTATGCTTCTGTTGCAGAAAATCACGGTAAGAGTAAGTATTTCAGAAATTATGCAAAAATATTTATGTAGCCCACTTTACCCGCTGACATGCAGCTGATATGTTAATGCGTGTGTATGTTTGTGTGGGTCCGTGAGAGAGACGGGGACACCGTAAGAGTCCCTGTGTTCTTACAGCCCCAGGACTGCGTATTCTAGTCATCTTCAGCTTAAATAATTCTGTGAATGAGCGTCCCGTGAGGAACTGGCATTCTACTCGGATTGTATCCATCTTCAAACCCTTGGATGGATCCTGGATCACTGAAATCCCCCTCGGATGAGCAGCGGCTGACTGCACGGTTGTTAGGATTTATTCAGTCTTTTAACAGCTCATCATGGTCAGGGTTGCAGGAAGGTTAAGATATATGGATTTTTTTTATTATCATCAAAATTTATTGTAACTCAGTTTACTACAAAAAAATGTAAATACTAAAATTGTCATATGTAAGTAGCTTAAAATGATTGATTTTGCATTTATGTATGATATTTTTATTAATATCAAACATTTTAATTATGCTTTACTTCGCGTTTGTTTCTTTTTTATTTACTGTGCATTTTTTCCATAAACTCTGCCAAGAAGATAGCTGTCTAATGTACACTTATTTAATACTTTTTTATTATTATTGTTTTGCCTTTTCTTAACTAATAGTACATGGCACGATGGCTTAGTGATTAGCACTGTAACACATCGAGGGTTGTGAGTTAGATGCCTGGGTCTGACTGTGTGGATCTTGCATGTTCTCCCCTTGTCCAAACAATGCTCTTCCAGGTACTCCAGTAGGTGAAGCTGCATTTCTAAACTGCCCACTGTGTGCACGCGTGTGCACTGCAATGCACTGGCACCCTGCCGTGCACGCGTGTGCACTGCAATGCACTGGCACCCTGCCTTCGTCCTTCTGCTTCCTAGGATAGTCTTGCATCATCCCTGCACTGAATAAAAAGTTAATGAATGTGGATGGATTATTTAACTAAAGCTGATAATGGGCAGTGGATTTTTCAGGCCAAATGTCTTCTTTAGTATAACATCTGACAGTAGTTCTCTTCTATTGGCATGAGCACCTGAAACAAGCTCTTATTATAATCCTGACACCTCCTTAGAACATTACTCAGTCTGCACCTGGTCACAAAAATAATTCATAGTACTATTAAAATCATCACACGCCATATTTTGACAGATTATTTAAATTGTAACCCTAGTGACAGCTCTCATAAGCTCCTACCTAGGATAACAGCACGGCGATATGCCAAATACTACACCAAGTAGCACTGCTTTCCTAACTTCACATGGCATAGTGTCACCTGCAATTCAGAGTCTAAAGTTGACAAGATACTTATGAAGCTAGTCACCCTTCCTATAATGCAGGCATTAAAGGGATTCAAATTAAATTCATAAATTGCCAATTTGCAATGCCAATTTGTCTTTTGGTGTATTTTTGAAGTGCTTGTTTTAAAGCATGCTTTTTGCTGTTTCTCAGAACTTTTAAATCGTAGTGCCTTTATTGTTTTAGCTAGGATCTTCTGTTTACAGTGCTAGATTTACACTGCCAGTGAAATGTCAGGGCATGGCAGCATGATATTACAATGCTATGATGTTCCTGCAGCGGGGGCAGCCATCAAAAGTGGCTTTTTGGAAAGGCATTGCGTTAATAGGAAAGGCCATTAATGAAGCAACACACCATAAATGACAGGAAAGTGGGAAAATTACAGTGAAAAATATCAGGAGATGATTAATAACTGATTGATAATATCTGGTTTATCAGTAATAATTATTTGTTTATTAAATGCTTTTCTATGCACCCAGCTTATCGTTAATTCCTGTTTACCTATGTGAAATACGCAATTTACCTCTAACTGTAACAAACTATGAGTACCCTAACTGAATAGAGTGCTATTAAACAATGCAGTAAAGACCCAAGCAAAATGATGCTTTATTTTATTATGTTGTTATTGTAGAAACAGGAGTAAAAAAATATCTATGTATAAAACATTAATTTGATAGCCAAAAAACACACATTATTATATATAACCTATGCACAATGAGTTTCAAAATCGGAGTAGTAATAACTACCCAGCAGTACAGTTGTATAATAAAAGAGGAACATGAAAGTTTTATGTTGTAATAATCAAAGGTATAGCGATAGTTCGAGAATCGATACAAAGGCATTCTCGTGAGCAAGCGTGTCTTTCAAGAGGGTGCAGGGCAGCCTGACTCTGAATGTATGGGCTCAGTCCACGCAGTACAACTGCAAACCTAATCACTAATAAAAGGAAAAGGATTGGAAAATTATTGACCAAATGAGAGGAAAAGTAGTAAGCAATGCTGTTAGACAGCATCGAGACGTGACAGAACCCTGCTGTTTCCCTGCGCACTGCTGAGCTGTTTAACTGAGCCAAGGTGCCTGTGTGAGTGAGGCACTTGATTGGCTGGCTGTGAGGACATCATAGAACACATCATAGAACACAATTCAGTGGAATGCAGCCAGGTGAGTCCAGGGTTAGAAATTACTGATAGATTCAAATTTTCTGTCCATTCTGTTCTCTGTTGAACCTGCTGTGTTTAATTAATGTGATTTGGGGAGCAGCGTGGTGCAGTGGATATCACTGCTGCCTCACACATCTGGGAGCCTCCACCATGGCTCCATGTGTGGAATTTGCATGTTCCCCCCGTGTCTTCATGGGGTTTCCTCTGGGATCCCCAGCTTCTCCCCACAGTCCAAAAACATGCTGCGGTTGATTGGAGTTACTAAATTGCACATACTGTAGTGGTGCATGTGTGAGTGACAGGTGTGTAAGTGTGTGCCCCTTGATGGGTTGGTGTCCCATCCTGGGCTCCCTGCCTTATACCCTTAAAAACTCCCTGAATCGGACAAGCAGTAACAGAAAATGGATGGATCAACATATAAATGGATTTCGGGACATTTTCTATGTGAATTCAATGAAAAATCATATTTTCTTGTTCATCTTATATAGCATATTAATGTAAAGCCCATCTCACCCATGAACAGAACACTTTCTAATGTCAAATAAAATGTCGATGAATTTCTCTTATCATTATTTCTTATATTATTTTTGGACTGTCTTTTTAAAGCAGCA
>JAODKN010000079.1:9146787-9163997 GCA_026774425.1 Petrocephalus zakoni
ATAAAAACCCTGGGGAGATACTTAGCACAGTAGACTTGGCAGGGGCAGAGTGACAGGTTGAAGAGCACAATCGTAAGGTGTATTGTTTTATTAATTTTTAAGAAGGATTTTGACGAAACGTGGTGGCAGTGACCTCCAGCATCACATTGATCGGAGTAGATCAGAGAAAGTGTAGAAGTGTACGGTTGGCTTGCAGGCTTGTCCGCGTTCGAGAAAAAGTGATGAAATTTGCGCAAAAAATGTGTGCGGAAGTGCTGTTCGTGTGACAGGTGGGGAATGTGTGTCACGACGACATTTCCAGGTTAAAGGAATTAGCCGTGTTAATCTAGGTGTTAGTCAAAAAAGAGCACCATATACTCACATAACGGCAAAGGGACGCAAGCCGCAAAAAGAGGATGATTTGCCCTAAGTCACTTATCTATCGGTACGGCCACGTTGTTGTCGTTCTTTAGAAAAACACATTTGGCCGGCCGCCGTCCTGTACAGAGTACACTGCAGGTCTGTGTCCTTTGCTGCCCGGAATCAAGAGTGTAGTGGTGCATGGCTCCATTTAAACCTGATCACTGGTTCCAATCCCATGGCTAGAAATGCGATGTCACCACTGGCTCCTTGAGCAAGACCCTTTAATGACCCTGCTTTCTAAGTTGAATGCTGCTTTGGATAAAAACATCTGCCAAAAGCATAAATGCAAAGGAAGTGGGATTTATCTTTGTAAACTGTCATTGAAACATTTTTAAGTACCCAGGAGAGGGACAAGAACTCAAAGAAACAACAGGTGTGGTTTTTCCTTCAACATGTCAGTAAAAGACTGGTTTAAGTCAGTGGCGTCTAATAAAATACTGTAACTATTTTGAAGCCAAACCAGTTCTTTGCCACAAAACTCCATTGAATAATTCCACCCCCATGAGTGTGGAAGCCTAACAGTCTCTAAATGGAGCACAAATGTACTAGCTCTTAGGCTGTTGCACCCAAGCACAGTGGTCTATCATCGTCGCTTTCTCAGTGACTTCCTTCAGGAGCGTCATGGTGGCAGCATGCCAAGCAGTCAGACCAAATATCTTTTACTTAGACACAGACTGCATCTAGTTCATGGGGATCTCTAGACATTCCTAAACCATCTGGGAGATATAATACCTCCAGCATGTCCTTGGGTCTTCCCTGGGGCCTCTGCCTAGTGGGGTTTGCCAGGAATACCACGCAAGGGAGCCATCTGCGTGGCATCCTTATAAGATGCCCAAAGCATCGACAAACCCTGCAGATAAACCTCATTTTGGCTGCTTGTTCCCGTTCGTGACTAATACCTACAGCTCACAACCGTCGCTAAGGACAGGGAAGTAGACTTACAGATGAACAGGGACATCCCGCAAAACCGCAGTCACTGAGCTGACTTCAGTCTCATGTTCATGAAGTTACCGAGGTACCTCACTAAGGTCAGACTCTCCCCCCATCACCTGAAATGAGCATTCCATTCTATTCCAAGAGAGTACCATGACCCCAGACATGGAGATGCTGATGCCCGGCCGGTCTCCTTCACCCTCTGCATGGACTACTTCTGCAAATATCAGAGATGTCACTTGTAGCCCCCAGACCTGACACCCTTCCAAACACAAATTTGCTGTGAAAATCACACGCGGGACTTATGATATTCATACACTAACGAAATAGCACGCACTTCCAGCCCAAGTACCTGTTATTATTGCAACATTTCTCACAGTATGTGCTGGGACATCTGGTCTATGCCTTTAAGTTCACAAAGCACATGTAGACTGATCGCATGTTCCCACAAACCTCATCCAACTGTGCAAGGGAGAAGAGTTGGTCCACTTTAACGGCCAGGCTGGAATCTGCATTGGTCCTCTTTGATCCTAAGTCTTATCTTCCGTATCTAGGAATTAGCTAGGAATGCACTTTCTGATCTCCCTTTGTAAAAAAATGGGGACAACCAGTTCTATTTGCCAGTTTGCAGAAAATGTAATTGCTTTCTATGCAACATTGAAGAGCACAGTGTCTTTAGCTGCACTAATAGCCTGCCTTTTGATAAGAGGACATATCAGCTGTGGTTAGGAGGTGTTCTTTCCATCTCTTGACAATATCCTCAGACTTGCTGAACATAGCATAAGCAAAGTCCTGACTCCCCCCTCCTGATATGTTGAACAGTTTGCCTAAACACCTCTGGGGCCAACCAATAGACATTCTCCACGCCCTCTTCCAGTTCCTTCTGTGCATGAGTTTTCACTTCTATATAGTTACTGCAGCTTTCTGGCCAGTCAGTACCCTTCAGCTCTCTTAGGAGACCCCTGTGCAAGCATTGTCCTGTTGGCCTCGTCCTTCATTTTAACAGCTTCCCTCACGACAGGTGTCCACACACAGGTCCTGTCGTTACCCCTATGACGACCTCCTGGCCGCAGCTCTTGGCAGGCACTGCAAGAATTGAGGCCTTGAGTATGTTCCCCAACCTCACTCCGCACGTCTCCGAAGAACGTACAAAAGACGTTCTTCGGAGACCCTGACTTCTCCTTTACAGTAGGTCGTCCCAGTTAATCATGGGTGTCCCCGTTATGTGCCGAATCCAACACACCATCAACTACAGTTCTGCTCTAGGTAGTTCACCTTAGGGTCCAAAACAACGGATAAAACTCAGCTGGATATTCCTCAGCCTAGGACTTGGGAGTTTCCCCACACCTCTTTTACTATGGCAAACTCCAGAGTGGGAGAGATTCCACCCCTGATCATGGGGTCTGGTTCCAGAGCCCTACCTATCAGTGGATATAAGGCATAAATCTTATAGTGGATACACAGGGAAGTTGAGCACTAGGGAACTGAGGACACAGTTCCTTTCTGGAGAGTTAAAAAGATCACCCTTCGTTTATTGACACCACTGTCCCTGCCACCCCCCTCCCCCCCTCCCCAGCCACTTGCACAACAGGCTTCATGTTTTTCTGTGGCATTAGCCTATGCTTGCATTTTGTTATACATACATATATATGATTCTTTTTTTTTTTATTAACTTAAGTGAGGCTCCAATCGCAGCTTATGCTGTGAACTACAGTTCATCATCTCAATACAGCATCTCAGTATCAGTTTAATAGAACGAGGAGTGTCTGAATTTTTGAAGGTATTTGTAATTTCGAAATTCCGAGGTATAATGTAAGAACTTTTGACTGCCCTCATCTAGTGCCAGTATATTACACGAGTTTCACATTGTTGTTCTTTGATTCCTTTGCAACTTCTGAATTACAAAAATCTTGGTGCAACTGCTTCCCTTCCTTTGGTATCCAGAAGTGCATTTTAGCTTCCTGGTTTTAATATGCATATAACAGTAATGAATTCATCAAAGCAGAGTCCGTATGAGTTGCCCAGTTTCTGGACTTCCTGTGAGATAAAAGGGACATTGTTCCTCTCTGTTTACGCTGCAGCTTTTAAAATCTTCCCTGGAGTGGGAGAGCACTTTAAGATCTTAGAACCGCAGCTTGGGTATTCCTGAAGAAAGGGAGCCATGCTTTGAGGTCAAATAGTGGGGTGGGGTGTGGCTTACCCAGCTTTCTCAAAAAAAAATAAGGCTAGGTGAAGTGTGATATTAATATTCACATCACATGTTATGGCCATGCAACTGTCACATCACATGGACTTTGATAGCTAAATTAAGATTATGCTAAAGCAGTTTTACTCTGTCAAAGGAAACAAAACTTGGCTATCTTTGCAATTTCACTGATGGTCACTTTTCACCATCTATATGCTTAAGAAAATCACCTTAAAATTGAGCACAGCATTATTTGCATGAGCTCTGTATGCACTTTGCAAGACGGTTGTAGTAAGTCTTGTTCTTGCTGTTTGACTCCTAGGCAGTGTGATAAGTTTGTATAAAAAAAATGGTGAGAGGATGAAAAGTGAACAAGAACTGGTCGCTAAAAGGCATTAGCCTTCTAATGCACTGAAGACATTGAGCAGAAGTGATTTGTTGGCACGACACCACCAACTTATCTGACAGACTCAGATGGTAGACAATAACATTTATGATTTTGCAGCTTTATTTTGAGAAATGTTGTAATTTTGAAATTTATGGCAGAAAATTTATATCATGGTATTTAATTCTTTGCAGAAAAGTGTCTGCAAAATAAATATGTAAAGAAAATGAATGGTCCATTCAGTAAGGTTTGAGGTCATGACCAGAAGCAATACATATTTTTTAATCTATTGTACTATTGCATTATACATTGTTATTATAAAAAAGATTGAATCATGCTTCCTCATCCCCTTCTGAACAACACTGGATAGGGCCAAAAAGAGTATAATTCTGGCGTTTTTTAAACATTGGCTTTTCAAATTGCTCTGATACTGCAGACTGTTGCTCGTGTTTGACTTGTTAAGCCTCCATTGATCTGCAGCCTCACCCTCTTCAGGGCAGCCTCTGCTGGCAATGAACTGGAGACATTCCGGCTTGTAAGGTCCACAGCAATATCAGAAAAAAAGCATAAACCAGTGGGACAAACTCAGTCCAGCTCTTGACTCCCTTTAATATGTGGTGGAGTATTGATGTGTCCCTTCTGCATACAGTCCCTCTCCCAGCTTAGCGATGACCAAAGATTTTTGGCACATATAGTCGACTCTGGGCGTATAAAACTCCCTGTCCTCTGCTCACACTCTCTGGAAGCGCTTATTCCAGAACAGCTGCCTGAGAAAGTTTTATCGTTGGTTTTCCGTCTAGCTTAATGAGGGAAAACTGTTTTCCCCCCAAAATTTAAGCTGAATACTTCAAGCACCCAGGGAATACATCTACATTAATCCAAGTGCATTTGAGGACACCTTCGAGGAATAAACTTTTTTCCCGCCTGTTCAGTCAGATTTGCACGTTCGGGAAAGCATGTATTTATGTGTAAAATAAATAATTAGCAGTAGTTCGTTCAAATTATCAATGACAGCATAAGTGTTAGCTAGGGAAGTGTAAGGGTGAATTGCTCGCGCTTTGTAATGAACGTGGCAGCGTAATAGATTTACGGTGTAGCAGCTTGACAGCTGGGCCGCGATTGTGCTTTTTCGTAAACAGAGGCGGCTTTCTGTTCTTCGGGATCTCAGACATTGTCATTCCTACTTAGTGCAGGAGGCGCGGATGTAGGCGATCAAAGGGAGAAGCCAGAGCTGGGGAAATGCGGCGCCTTTGCTTTTGCAGCATGCTTTACAAATGTATAGCGCTGTTCTACATGGTCATATTTTCCTGGGGATTAGAAGGAGTGCGTAGATAACGCACATCTTTGTGGAATTCGGAGAAATGGATCAAAGATGCTTAAATAGACGTTCATCATTCCTCTGCGTAATTTTTAATACTTTGCTGGTAGCGCAGTAGGGGGTTCAGAGGCTCCCTCCTGTGTGTGTGTGTGTGTATACATGTTTTTGGTCTTCACAAGTATAGCAAATCCTCAAAAAACGTGACTAGTGAGGTCATTTTTTTTTTAGTCCTCGGTACTTCAGATTTTATTTTAAAAATATCCGTGAATGTAACCCAAAAAAGTAAAAATGGCAAGAGTCCTGTGTTTTGTTTGGTTACTTTTAGTTAAGGTTGGGGCTCGGCAGGAGTTAAGGGTGTTGTGATTGGGATTAGGGTTATATCCATGGAAATGAATAGACAGTCCTCACTATGATAGGAATACAAACGTGTGTGTGACTGTGTTTGTGTGTGTGTGCGCGTGTGTGTGTTTTTCCTGGGTCATGTGGGTTTTCTCTGATTCCCTTCCAGATCTAACGGCATGCAGTTAGGCTGATTAGCATTTCTGAATTGCTAGTGGGGTATGATTATGTGCATGTACTGTATGTGCCCTGTGATGGACTGCAGTGTTCACCAGCATGTACCCGTGACCCCGACCAGGAGACGTATAAGACAGATGGATCAATCTTAGAGCCAACTGTATGCCACGATTTATTCATGCCAACTAGTCAGGAATGGCACGCATTTGCAAGAGTGACTGAGTTACAGGTAAACGGTAAAAACATCCTCCCTTCTATATTCCATATCTGCGGTGGAGATCTGCAAACATTAGAGGTAAAAATTAAAGGTAATTCTGGGCCAAAATCCAAATTCAGTTTTAAATACATAATCCCACTGAATGCGATTAAATGCCTTGAAGCATTTTAAAGACAAGGAGATTAGTGGGATTAGAGATCAGTGTTGAGTAAATCACCTTAGATATGATGTGTTATTAGATAGAAACATATTTTTGAAAACTGTACCAACTAGCAGCGCCAAGATCATCCAAATGGGATTATATACAGGATCCCACATTTTTTGATAGCGTTTTCCTCTAATGTAATAATGAATTGTCATTATCTTCTTTAATTCAAGGAATAAAACAACCAGAAATGTTGTTTAAGTAACTTAAAAGTATCTTTTACACACTTCATCCTAAAATTCCGAAATGTCTGATTTGTATTTGAGCAGGAATGAGAATTGAAGATTATTGACTGAAGAAACTATTTTTTTAGGTTTAATTTGTCTTGCTATGAACAGTCATTCAGAAGTTCATTCTTAAATTGCAGGATTTCAATTATATACCCGAAGAGCCTTGATTATATATCAATTTCCCATTTAGAAGAATAAAAAAAGTATTTGTAACTTGAACAGTACTGGCCAAAGAAACTTGTATCCTTCTCAGAAACTACATGGCAGACACAAGAATGGGATGGATTCAATCAAATTTAAAGCAATTGCAATTTTATAGGTTCAAAAAAGGACAATGGCATTTTTACACTGTGTCAGATGGTTCCTTATTAAACCAGTAGGGGCACTGCAACATGCCAACTGGGACTGAATGGGTCCAGTTAAAAATAATAATGCTACTGCTGTGCTGCCTGAATCGGATACAGGTCAGAAGTAGCCGGTGAGCACAGCCAGCTGCACCGAGCCAGAATGATTCGTCCTGTGATGTTTCAGCCACAGATCAGACAGTCGCTATCAGTGTGCATTTGTTGACTGGCCGGAGACGGCGTAAACAAACAGGAGGGTCGTCCGGACGGCGTTGTCGGTGGTTTGCTGTGTCCGCGGTCAATGCTTCAAGGCCACGTGAGATTTGGGTCACGCAGCACGTTTGACGCAAAAGAGCTTTCTAGAAAAGTGCCAGTGACTTCACTGACACTGGCGGTGAGTCCTGCTGTGACTCAGTGGAGTTTAATGACATCCGGGGCCAGCTAGTACTTGGGCTCCTGAGAGATGCCTAAACCTCTCCGTATTCCGCGCTGTTTCCCAACGGAGCAGTGAATGTGTGTAGATTACTGAAAATGCAAAGCAGACAATGAGTACTTATGTACTTGAACGATAAATCACATGATGGTAAGGACTTCCTGAGTAGCTCCCAGTGGCCGTTACGGGAAATCAGTGTACGCGTTTGTTAGGTTTGCAGGCAGAAATTTTACCTGAAAAAGATTTATTCACAGACTTGGGCATAATATAGTCACACTTCATATTTAATTTGCAACCTTTTACTTGTTACAAAGAAGAAAAAAATACCAAAGGGCCGTGTCACCTCACTTTTTTATTTTTTATAAATAAACCAATAGCTAAACATGCTAAACATGGTTTCTGGGTGGTATCCAGGTCCCAAAGGCAATCCCAGCCTCACAATGCAGCTTTGTTATATCATTAAGCAAATTATCAGATCATAACAACATATATATATAACATTATATATATGTTGATTACTGTACTACTGCAAAATGGGGTAAGTCTAAATGGTTACTTTGTTGATGTTGAAGAACCCAGAATGTACATTTCTAAAGTGGTCCGAGCTTCGGAATGCTGGGATTCGAAAAAGCAACAGTTGGCGAGACCTGCACTGGGCGGGATCCGCCGCCGGGATCGGCTGGCTAACAGGTGAACAGGTGTTTCCCGGCAGTACAGATCCTCCCGTGTCGTCCTGCAGAGTCACTTGGCAGCAAACCCTCTTATTGTGTCACTAGTGCTAGTTTATATGCTAATGCTTAGTGACTTAATGCTCTGAGCACCTCAGAGATGGGTGACAGGACTCTGGGATGTTTACTACTGCGCGTGTGAAGCTGCTGTGGAGATTTTTCATTTTTGTTTCACTGGATTTCTAGTGGGTATTCAGTGACATTGTGTGTGGTCATGTATATATTACATTATAGGGACGAGATGTCCCCACAATTGGATAAAAACCTGTCATTCTGACAACAGGGACCATCTTTTTGGTTGTCACAGGGGAAAGTCAATTTTTATAAAAAATCTGTGAATGCAATCAAAAAATTCAAATGCCAAAAGTCTCATATTTTATTTGGTTATTTAAGGTTAAGGTTAGGGCTGGGTAGGGGTTAGGGTTGTCATAGTTGGGATTAGGTTTATGCCCATAAAACGAATGAAGAGTCTCCATAATGATATGGATATATGAACTGTGTGTGTGCGAGCGTGTGTGTGTATGTACGTGTGCACGCGCCTTGTGATGGACTGGCATCCCCTCCAGGGTGTCTGGGATAGACTCCAAGTTCCCCTATAGCCCTGACCTGAAAATGGATCAATTTAAGTTTAAAGTGCTTAACCTGCGATAACAGTGAAGCCTGTACTAAGCCTACAATATTAACATTTCACACAATTACTGGACCCTGTAATATTATAACCTGTGTAAAGGACGTGTGGCGTTAAATATGAAAAAAGTGAATAATTGTCATTGTTGACACATCACAGCAGTGTTACAACAACGAAATGTGTCCTCTGCGTTTAACCTATATGTGACGTAGCTGTGGGCAGCTATTATTTAGCACCCGGGGAGCAGTGCTTGGGTGGCAGTGCCTTGCTCGGGATACCTCAGTCCTCAGGGACCCCCAGACAGTCACTGTTTTTTGCTCCCTCCCAGCTCATTGCCAGACAGAACACATTTTTGCTCCCATACCTGTAGCACATGCTCATATTTCTTATCCGTTTCTTATCCGTTATATGTTATATAATCTGAAACACTCCGAATGAAGATAAATAATAATCGACTCAGTACCGTGTGAAAAGGGAAGCTCCAACATCAGTCTGACGTCTTGAGCAAAATGACGTTTCGTGCCCAAGGAGCAGATCTGGGTTAGTTTCGCTAGTAAGTGCAGTACCGGTTACGGCACGGTGGCAGCTCAGCACAGCATCCTCGGCTACCTGATTACCTACATCCAAGCAGACAGATGTGAAAAGACAGGACGTGCCACCCGCAGCACGCAGGCTTTTGGCCGAGACGACGTCAGCCCGCCTCACTGCCAGCTGATGTTACTAGGGACGGTGCCAATGTCACGGGCGTGCGGCAAGCTGCGAGGTCGAGAGCGGGTGAGCAGAGGGGTGCTGCCAGCACCACAAATGGGGCCGCTCGCGGTATTCAGACAGAGCAAAGCCGATGCCGAATTGGCAAGCAAGACTGCTCTCTTTTGGTCTTTTTAAACTGGGCTTCATAGACCAAGCTAAAGTGTTCTTATTAATTATAAAGCACAATAATCCATTCCAAAGCTTTTCATCCAGGGCTATACGACATAACCCATGCTGTTTTTTTGGATAAATAAGGAACCCCCCCAGTACCCTCACTAATATTACACTAAGATCGGAGGAAGGAACAGCCATTGTATTCAGGAATGGTGGTTGGATTGGAAAAAAGTTACATAAAAATACATAATAGGTACATGGTATCAGAAAGCATGGTTTACAGAACTGGGATCCCCAGTTCTGGTTCTGGAGGCCCAGAATCCAACAGTTTGCAGATTTGCCTATTTAAACACACCTACTAAACCTGCTAATTAGCTGATTGAGATGTGTTTGAGTAGGGAAATCTGCAAACTGTTGGATTCTGGCCCGCCAGGACCGAAACTCGGGAATGGTTCAGGGTCAGGAATGGTTATAGAATCCGGTATTCAGGATATATAATCTGGTATTCGGGTTATAGAATCCGGTACTCAGTCTTGGGTAATGATGGGGAGTAGTTTACAGGTGAGTTAAATCAGCATGCACCTGACTTTTACACATATACGTGCAACTAATGGTGACTGACACGGTTTACTTTTAGCTATGCTGAGCCATGTAGCTCTTCCTAAAGTGCCAAAAATACCATTCGTGTGACCCTGAACAGCTTGGTACGTGTCAGACTCTCCGATTGAGTAAATTATTGTGCACGTGCATGTGCTGAGATGTGCTGGCATTGTGCCTAAGGCCTACTTTGTCTTACAGTGTGTACATCCAGAGATAGAGCTGTTCAGATAAGTGATTTCTTAAAAACGGATGGATGAAAATAGCATGATAGATATACTACACATTGTGAAGTTCGATAAGCTTCAGACTAAGAGGTTTTATTATAGTACTTTGGGCGTCTGTATGATTCACCTAGTAGCTATACAGTATATAAACAAAAATATATAAACTAAAAAAATAATTCTAATTATTTGTTTATTATGGGGCTGTATAAATTGCTATGAGTATCAGTAAACATAGGCAGAGAAAGTTAAGTTTCAGTGATTTACCTAACAGAAATATACACGTATTAGAAATATGACTGTCAAACTGTTAGGAGAGATCTGTACATTTAGATATATTAAATCAATAAAATATTATTTTATTTAATGTTTTTACCTTTCATTAGATTATTATAGACCGTCCTTCCATCTATCCTTCTTCAAACTACCTGTCCTGGGCAGTGCTGTCAGTTGATGACAGATCAATTTTAGATCTATATTTAGTCATATTAGTAATCTAGTTAGATAATCATATAGAGTATATATTTTATTTCAGATTTTTGTCCCTCAAGGTGTTACATTTCTATAACTTCTAGCTCCAGTTTCAAGGCGCAAAGGAAATCTCTCCATGAAGACCCTTACCAAGCTTCTGTCATCTATGGTTTAAATATTTTTATGCTGTTGAAGCCCCCCCCCCCCAGGAAGACAACACTTTAAAGGATTAACATAGAAAGACATAAGGTGAAACATAATTTTTTTTATTTAATAATCCAACGTTGACAATGTTCTATTGTACCAGCTGCTGAGACTTAATGCTTTAAAGCTGAAGACAAGCATCTTCCTGTAACCATTTCAGTTAAAGGTTCTGTAAAATATAATTAGATAAAATACACCCATTGTCATGGCCATTCATTAAACAGAAAATTAAAATTCTCCTGTTTTGTTTGTTGTACCTATTTGATGACGCTTAGGCTAAAGAAAGACTTGTTGTTCGTGGGAAGGTACAGGTGACTCGTGGTTGCAGCGTTGCATCGTGGCCAAAATCCTCTGGTTACATGTATTCAAGCAATGATTTCCTGCAGGAACCACAATCAGAGCAATATGCAGAAGAAGTGGTTAGGGTTAGATGTTTCTTGCGATTTGGTACGTTAGTAGCTGTGTCTTTGGGTTGTACGTGGTAAAATGCTTGTGCGAGTTAGCTACTAAACCGTGTGGGGTTCTGGACCATTAATGTAACGTGTTACTTATGCTAGATTGCCAGCATTAAGAAGCAAGTTGTCATAGGGGGACTGGTCCCCTCCGTGCCCCCCTTAAGCCCGCCCCCCCTTTCCTAAACTCTTAAACAGCATAGGGTTACTGTAAGCAGTGGCTGTTTGCTAAATTCGGGTCTGTCGTCGAGCAGCTACCATTCCTCTCTTGGCATACGCACATATTGTCTTTGTGATTTGTCAGAGATTCTATATACCTTCCAAAAAAGAAAAAACCTGACGGTAATAAATCTTCGATGTAAATTGAAATGATTTAACTGCTGCTTTAAATGACTGTTTGTGTCCTGTGTGGAATGAATCATATGCCGTACATGATAAATGCATTAAAGCTTAATGCTTGAAATAGCCAGCAGTGAATTGAAGGCGTGCTCTGGCTGCTGTAATAGGCCTGTGGTCGAGGCCCGTCGCCTGTGCGGGGCTCCTGCTGTGGCTCTAGGCTCGGCCTTTACAATCGCCTGTCGCCTGTGCGGGGCTCCTGCTGTGGCTCTAGGCTCGGCCTTTACAATCGCCTGTCGCCTGTGCGGGGCTTCTGCTGTGGCTCTAGGCTCGGCCTTTACAATCGCCCGTCGCCTGTGCGGGGCTCCTGCTGTGGCTCTAGGCTCGGCCTTTACAATCGCCCGTCGCCTGTGCGGGGTTTCTGCTGTGGCTCTAGGCTCGGCCTTTACAATCGCCTGCAGCAGATGAAAAGCACAAGTGTTTATTTTTAGAGCCCGGGCTTGGCCCAGCTCAAACAGGCAGTAATAATGGCCTCTGAAAGCTGCTCATTTTGTGACTGCATTAATGACGCTTTGACTTCTGGGAAATAACACCCTCCCCCCACTCTGACCACTCTCCTTTTCCTCTCATAAGGCCTTTGCAAGTGGCCGAGCTGTTTGGCATCTGCCGCGCTTCTAACGGCAAGCGGTGACTAATGTGTAGAACGTGTTTAATTTTAGCTAGGTTTCCCTGTAAGAAAATAAAATATATCGTTGTAAGGCTTTCCCAGAGCCACTGTTCTGTAACGGTGCTTTAACACTGTGATGGATTCCAAATGGATTTCTGCTTTGCCCGCATATCTGCTCGTTTGTTTATATGTTATGTGTACTCTTCAGCTCCCGCTGTGAAATTCTGCAGCTCCCCACAAAAAGGCTGACGGTGTGGAATGTTCCAGCTCTCCGCTAGAGGGGCCTGCGCTCCAAACCTTTGTAGCCAGTGATGTTTATAGGTCATGTACAGTATGCATAAACGAGATCTTCAGATATACAGCAGTAACGGCGTAGTCTTCAGAGGACACGACAAATTTATTTTCAGCTTTAAAGTGAGACGAGGGCTGTAGTTTGGGCTGGAATTCTCTTTTTGCTCTAAATAAGGAAGAATGGCTGATGATGATGGCGTTCTCTTCAGGAGCACTGCTGTGTGTTTGCAGTAGAGGCGCACAAACCCGCACAGGACAGCAGTGCCTCCAGAGTCAGACACCACACTGGCGCCCTGTCAGATCATTCCCGCACCTCCGTGGGTTAGGTACTGCGGCTGCCTGATATTTAGCTGACAGGAGAAGATCTTCGGTGAAATATATCAGTGGAATACCTGAAGATGTAGCACTATGGGAACTTTCCTACAGGATGCAATAAAACTGAAAAGAAGGTAAAGCATTGAAAAGGATCTCTGTGGATTCAAGGTTATTAATTATGGACGTCCCGTCGGTGTGAGGTAGCTGAACCCTTTTTATTCTTAATTTGGCCATGCGTTGAACTCCGGGTGAGGGTATCTATGTAGGTCATGTAAAGTGAATGTGATGCAGGTTACGTCACTGTGTGTAGCGGTAGCAGGAGCTGCTTCATACAGTTACCTCATTCAGCAGGATTTTACTGATAATTCGCGTTGGGAAAACAGGATAAATGTAAAATGGCCATTTTTATTTACTTATTTATTAGATCATGCTATCACTTTGGAATATTGTGTTTTATTTTGCGCAATATTTAAACATAAATTAAATATTGCAGTTATTTATACCTGAAACATTTACATTTAAACTACTTTTGAAATTAGGGAGTTTAAGTAAAAGATACGTCTAAATTCATGTGATGTTCATGGTTATTAACAATTTTAAATTTTACGGATTTAGAATAAAGTGAATGAAATGAAATTAAGTGTCGGGGTTTGGGGATTTTTGTCAAGATTATATATAATGTAAATGTAAATACATCAGTAAGTAATGGCTTTCTTACTGGCCAGAATGTCAGAATAACATACAAGTAATAAAAATGAAATTAACTGTAAACAAATAAGTGTTATTAAGCTGCGAACATAGGTCTCCACAGATGTTTGACTTAAAATTGTGTGTATCATTTTATTTAAATTCAAAATAAATTTTATTATTGGTTATTTTGTTTTTTCAAACACCCCCAACTCTTTTGTAAGTAAACCTACAATTCTCCACAAAGGTAGCAGGTTTGTCAAGTAAAATGGGTTAAATACATCAGTAGAGAGGAATTCTAATGAACAGGTTGTTAACATGGAATAGTTTAAGGTGACAGGTGACTAATTCACCATATTTTAAATATTTTAACAAGGGAAATGGATAAAAAGCGAGTTGTTTGTGGTTTATTCAGACATTTCTTTGAAGCCCTTTGAATTATCCTATTAAATCTAATGAGTCGGAGGAATGAAAAGCCAGTTGAATTCAATTTTGCAGAAGGAATGAACGAGTTGGTGATATGTGGCTAAATTTTAGTGTTACAAGAATACACGTCTTTAAAACGTTTAAAGCAGTCAAGGACATTTCATTTTTTCCAATGAATTCATTTTTCTTCCATGCCCTTTATAATTGTGCCCGATCTTCATTTACTAGAAATGTGTCACACCGTTTACAATTCATTTACCTGAGGTTTTTATCCAAAGCAACGTCCATTAGAGAGAATCGGAACAAACAGTCCTTAGAGCAATTTGGGTTAAGGGCCTTTTAAGGGCCCAGTGGTGACATCACTTCTAACCATGGGATTTGAACTGACGACCTACTGATCACAAGCTCAGAGTCCTATGCTACAGAGCAGGGGTTCTCAAGCCGCGGACCGGTACTGGGCTGGGAAAAGCCATAGGAAGCAGGGCTAAAAATAAATGTGGGCCAAAGCAGCCACTGCTTCCTGTTTTTTATTTTCCTAGAAATGACAAATTACATTACATATCACAGGGAAATTTATATTCATTTAGAAGTAAAGTGTATTATAAACCGATTTTTATCTTCTAAAAATGAAAACATTGTACTTGTGTCGTCACCTCTGGGTCAAAGGTACATGTGCAAGGTGCGCGTGCAAGGTACATGTGCAAGGTGTGCGTGCAAGGTACATGTGCAAGGTGCACGTGCAAGGTACGCGTGCAAGGTACACGTACAAGGTACATGTGCAAGGTGTGCGTGCAAGGTACATGTGCAAGGTGTGCGTGCAAGGTACATGTGCAAGGTGCGCGTGCAAGGTACATGTGCAAGGTGCGCGTGCAAGGTACATGTGCAAGGTGCGCTTGCAAGGTACATGTGCAAGGTGCGCTTACAAGGTACATGTGCAAGGTGCGCGTGCAAGGTACATGTGCAAGGTGCGCGTGCAAGGTACATGTGCAAGGTGCGCGTGCAAGATGCAGATGAGATGGGAATCTAAGCTCGCTAGTGAGGGGAAAAATGAAAGAGAAAATGTAGAAACAAATGAAATTAACAAATGGACAGATTAGGAAGATGAAAGCAAAATTCAGCTGACATTGACAACAGCGACATGTGTTTGTACGGTTTGCTGACTTGGTGGCGAGTTGGTACAGTCGCACCGCGCCTTACAGTAAGTCATTAGTTGGTTCCGGGAGCTCCGTCATGAATCGATGTTTGGCCTAACCTGAAAATAATGCTTTAAAAATGCCCGAGAAGGACTAATAAATAGACCTAGTCATTTCCATTTCCGTTCCAGTGCACCTATAATTCATTATAAAAGTCAGTGCTCACCTAGTATTCAGAAAAACAAAATGGAAATGAATGTAATAAAAGTAACTACATTAAATACTTAGTACTGTTTCATTAAAATCAATTGCATAATCTACGCAAGTTTTGTCAGGCCCCTCCAGTCGTCTGCTACCATGTCTATCAACGTACCATGTGAATTTTAGCAAATTCTCTTCATTATTTTGACAAGTGACGTAAGGTCGAGTTTGACGTGTGCCGAAATGACGTACCAGGGTACTGCTGTATAGATTTTTGTGTGTGTTGTTTGCTATTTAAGGTGGAATTCTGCTCTTACTTGGCTTCATATGACTTAACATGGCAGTAGTCGTAGATTCCTATCTATCAGCTCTGTAGTGCTTCTCCCCCACCTGTCTGTCAGCAACGAGACGGCTACTGTCCGGTCCTTGGAAACCCCTGCTATAGAGCCAAACAAGGCCCCCCTGTACACTCCACCGTCCAGTCATGTCCTGCATATCTCCTGATCGGATTAATGTAAGGATCACCTTTCAATTTAATTTGAATTTGATTAGCTTTATTGTCCCCAAGGGGCTGGTCGGTTTGCAGGCAGCAGTCCACACAACCAACACATGTAGTTAGATAAAAGCTACCTTTGTGGGGTACTAAGTGAGTGTGTATAGGCCTGATATCCTTCTGATTGACTAATGCCGGTGTCTTAACTCTTGCCTGTTTGTCTTTGTGTGATTGGTGTCTGAACCTGCTTTGTGCTTACATCCTTATTTTTGGGTTGCACTTTAGCACAACTTGAATACCAAGTATACCTTGGTGTACCGTAGTATTCCTTAGTAAATCCTTGGTTTACCTGGCTTGCATTATACTGCCGTCCGCACGTCAGTCGTCTCGGGATTTAACAGTGACCAGCTGTCTCTAATTAGCATTGGGGCATTTTAAGAGACAGCTGGTCCAAAGCCCGTGGGAGGAGCTGTACTGGAGAGTGGAAGCAGTCCAGGACCTGTGTAGGTGTTTTGTTGCGCACCAGGAGTTTGTTATTCAATATGATGTGATTTTCCATATGCTGATCTCTCTTGGAGGTTAACATGTGACTTACCATTGGCACAGGAACTGAGGACAAGTCTCTCCTGAAAGTCTTCCTAGGAACAAGCCGTTTTCTCTTAGTTCTCGGCTGGATTCAGTGGAAAATTTCCAATGTGAAGAAATTGAGTCATTAAATAATCCTCCCGTAAAAGCAAAGCCAAATGTATATTTAAACCGTCACCCTTGGTTTGTGGAGCAGGTGCACTGTGGCGTCTTTTAATATTATTGTAACCACTTCAGTCTGCTAATTTACATTAGCATCAGTTTGCCACTTGTGGCCCTTAACCTTGCGACTCTCATCAGCGATTGAGGGCTTCCAGGATACCCTGAGCCGTTACGTTTCCATTACTACACTCAGTGACAAAAAAAGTTAAGCACCCAGAAGTAATGGTCCAATTTGTATGTAATTTGGTACACGTGCAGACCAGCGATAGGTATGTAAATGATTGGATTTGCCAGGAGCTGGCACGTCCAGTCACCAGACCCAGAGGATGCCTCGTAGATGCATTGGACAGCATTACCAGCACTCGATGGAGTTTGATGGGGGTCACATTGTGGGTTTGCATGAGGCTGGGTGGTCGTATCGTGCAATCGCCCGGTGTGTGGGGCATGCAGGTGTCACAGTCGCCCGATGTTGGAACCAATGGGCACGTGAGGGAACCCACACACGTCGTGAAGGTTCTGGTCAAGACAGACAACACCAAGGGAGGATCATCGTATTGGCACTAAGCAGTACAGAACCC
>JAODKN010000079.1:9385175-9398275 GCA_026774425.1 Petrocephalus zakoni
CGGGCCGGGCCGGCCGGCTGCGCAGAGGCGTGCTTTGGTCCGGCCGGCTGCGCAGAGGCGTGCTTTGGTCCGGCCGGGCCTTCCCTACCGCTGGGTGCGCCTTGGTAGCGCGCGTCGGATAGCCCTGAACGCCGAGGTGGAGGAGATGCCGATCGCCAATGTCTCAGCTGTTACGTGCTCCTCCAAAAAGCAGGAAGGGGAGAAAGAGACCAGTAACGCAGAACCCCAGCTTCCGACAAGATCTAAACGGGCGTCAGATTTGTTTGTTTCACGCACGATGGTAAATTGCCATAGAGGCCACGTTTAACTGTACTAAGCAACGACATTTAAACTGTAGTCCTGGGGCCCGCTGGCTGTGTCGCTCCTCATTGGGTTTGCTTGGCAGAAGCAATTGCAGTTTTTGAAATCTTATGAATCCAAGATGTTGGATTGTTTTTTTTATTTTGCTCCTGACTCTTCTTGTGCCTCTTAAATTTGCTGTCAGTGTCAAACTATTGCTAGAGTGTATAATTATACGCTTCTAATTCCCTTGAGGAATTGGTGACAAAAAACTGTGCAATCACTTCTGGTGTTGTCCTTGTATTGCTCTACATGTATAGGCAAAATTAACTAAAAGTTCAGAAACAATACAAATGCACCAGTGCAGTTTAAAACATTTCTTAGTTTTTAGCTATTATTAGATGCCATATATAGGTTGCCAGGGCTCAGGCTGAGGATTGACTTGAATCCCCTCATCAGTTTGCATTTCTCATTACTGTTATGAAGACAATTTTGTTCATTGACTGTTACTAGTTAACAATAATGCGTTTGGAATCATTTATTTCATTCATTGGAGTCCCAGATTGCATGGTTACCTACTGTAATTAAAAGAGGAGCTCTAATAATTAATTTCCTAATATTCTTTTGAGAAGATGAATGAGGAAAACCTGCTTAGTTTTGCTTGTATCTGATTTTAATATTTTCCCATTTCTGTTCAGCGTAACTTGCTATTTGATGGTGGTTCATGCTTGAACAGCAGTAAAAATATGTTTGATTTTCAAATGTAACACTTTGGTAAACATCAAACAGATTGGGATTTATGCTTAATTTTTCTCGGGGTTTGATGAATTCAGCTTCACTCGAGGAAAATCTTAACTTGTACAGGAATGCATTGCTGCAACTTTCTGGGAAATGTAGCAAGCTTAAAACCACTTACTTGTAATATAACTGGCTAGCTGGCTGATGTGACTACATGTATAGATGGTTACATTTTAGTTTTTAACAACATAAAAATGCACGTAGTTTGGTTTTAATCGTATTTTCGCATACTCTGCATTTGTTCCTGAAAATATGGTTCACATGCATTGTGTGTAACCAGTTGTCACTGTGTCATTTGCTCTTCACTGGCAAATGATGAGACTGATGTCATTCGTTATGGTGGTGATTTGTGCTGAGCTGTAGTGAGCAGTGACAAATGTCAGTGCTTGTCCTCAGGCAAACTTATATCAAAGGCAATGTGAGTATCTCACCTGGACAACATTTAGTAATACTATATGCATATTGTGGTGTTGTATTAGTATGTTGTGGTCTTAAACTGCAGTAATAAGTGAATGGAAGCAGCTTGCATGTTGTCTTGGCTACAACTGTGGATGGCTGTCTAAGGTATAAAATAACTCTGCTCGATCAGTTCTCGATGGCTCTGCAATACCACTGATCAGTGTAATCAGTACTTGTGCAATTTTGCTTTAAATATCTCAGCATCTACTGGTTGGACAGTAGCTTGATTTTTAACTTCTTCTACTCCTGCACCTTCTTCTATGACCTGATTTAAATGCTTTGTAAATACAGCATTGTATGTTGCTAGGTATTGCATGGTTTTTAAAGTTGGATAGATTGTCACAATTGCTTTTAAATGTGAACTTTATCATTCACAGTTTAGCAAGTGTGCTTTGTTGATCTGTTGACGGTTGGGTTTTCTGTGTAAGTAATGCATGTTAGGTATATTCAGTTGGGAAGTGGTGAAAGATTTGCTTAATTTTTCTCATGATTTTTGCCGTCTTGCGTTTAAAATATTTTGAAAACATGTTTCAACATTCAGCTTAATTCTATGATGTATTTTGTTTATCTGTCATTTGTAGAAGGTGAGTTAACGTAGCTTTTGCAGGATTAGCTAATTTCCTGCAGCAATCTGTGCATTCCATTGCTGGCTGTGCCTACCCCTCCCCCACCTTCCATGCAGGGCCTGAATAGGGGGTGTTTTTTTGTCCTAAAGTTCTAAATGAACAATGGGATGTCCATCTTTTATGGTATGTGCATATTTGTTTGTCATTACATATACAAAGAATTGTGAGAAATACATTTTGTTTGTTATACATATACAAAAAATGATTGTGAGAAATACATTTGGTAGTATTTTAAAATGCCTTGGAGTTGTTCTGTAAGTTCTGCAGTGTTATTAAATGACATCAATGCCCTTTTAAAATGCCTAATTGTAAGCATGATGCAATTAAGCTGAGTAGGTACAATGTAGGACAGAGATTCCTGTGCCAAATTTGCATCTTCATGACAGTATTGAATGCCAGATCAGTGTTTATCTAGATTACCGTATAAATTATGCTTTTTATTTAATCCAGTTTAATGTTTGCTTTGGTTATTATTGCAGGAGTCAAAGTTCCCCGCAATTTTCGTTTGCTGGAAGAGCTGGAAGAAGGCCAGAAGGGAGTAGGTGATGGTACTGTCAGCTGGGGCCTTGAGGATGACGAGGACATGACTCTCACAAGATGGACAGGCATGATCATCGGACCTGCGCGGGTGAGCTTACAGCGCACTAGTGTCGTTTCCTCTAGTGTACCTTGCGCTCTTCATATTGTGAATCTAGAGCAATCTATTAATCTCGGTCAGATGTTCCATCTGTCTGATTCCTAACTCTATATAGGCATTTATTGACTGAATCTAGTTCTTGCCATGAGCCATAGATGCTGACATAGTATTAAACTTCCAGACACACCTTTCCTCTGAGGTAGGTAGGTGTCTATTAAATGTACTTGCCATTCAATAATAGTAACAATTGGGAATAAATGGTGTACATCCAGAATTGCTGCTATAAATTTGAAGAGTTAGGGGTACTATAGTGATATAAGGTCCTGAAATCGGATGGTTTTGCCCCTTAGGTCATTAAGTAATTGCAGTTATACAAATCGGCCACCCTTGTGAGACCCTTTTATATGAAGTTACATTTCATAAATAAAACAGAGGTGGCTTTTTGAATGATAAACGTAACTTTTGAAGCACGTTTCTAGTGAAACCGTTTTAGAAATTAGAATTCAGTGCAATTTCGTATGCCATTCCAGCACATTACTTGATTTAATGTCGTTTGACTGTACTTTACTTTGGTTATGCCTTGATTAAACTCCCTGTAATTTCTTTCATGTCTTAAGATGTTATAAGTATAATTGCTCTGATACACCTGCCGAGCCTGAGATTGCTGCAGTGTTTAATTTCCGCAGCAGTGCTTGAATGCTTTGCTGTAGGTTGGCAGTAATCATGTCAGCTAATTTTGGCCTTGTTAGAATTATTTAAAGTGTCATGAATACATTTCTGGGTGAGTGTGTGTGTGTGTATATATATAATTTCTGTGCATTTTGGCTGCAGGCGTACTTCATTAATCTCCCTTTCATATTTCTCGTGTCAGAACTAACTTTGCTTTTGCAGTAAAACATGAAATGCACATCTGTGTACCTTTTTATAGAAGTAAAGGACAGAAGTACCATTTCTCCATGAAAAAATTCTCTAGTGTAAAGAAAAAAAGCCATTTTCCAATTTTTGTGGTCAGACATTAAAAAATTGGAATGGTATGCTTCCCAAGTCACTCTCATGGACTGGTGAGCAGGTGACCATTATTTGGCTGTAAAATGTCCCGGAAGTATACCTTAAGTCTTCTCAGTCACCTGACGTCTTATGATACCTTAAGTCTGATCAGTCACCTGACGTCTTATGATACCTTAAGTCTGATCAGTCACCTGACGTCTTATGATGGTGGGATCGGTGTGCAAAATGTGGGCAACAGCCCAAGGATTAAATAACACAGTGCTGTGTGTTTCTCTTCTAGACCAACTATGAAAACCGAATATACAGCCTCAAAGTAGAATGTGGACCTAAATACCCAGAAGCACCACCGTCTGTTAGATTTGTAACGAAAATTAGTATGAATGGAATAAATAATTCCAATGGGACGGTAAGTTGAACTTGTATATTTTGAGTCACATGGTCTTAGTTTCCATGTTTGTAACAGTCATACAACAATTTCTTGTTCTTAAATATTGACAATGTATTTTATGTATTTTTTGTATTGCTGTTATTGTCATTGCGTCATATTGTGAAAAACCTCAGTTTTCATGGGGTTTAATGCAGGATCTTATATATATAATATATATATAATGTTTAAATTGTTGTCGATGTATTTGTATCCCCCTGCTTTTCCTGATGGCATTAATTATGCTGCATTGTGCCGTTGCTGTACATCCAGGTCGATGTTGCTGAGTGTTATAGATCTGACTCCAGCCCAGTCTGTTACTCTGTCTTGTTCAGCACTTTTACTAGCTGAACCAGTTGTGTGTAATGTTACACCTGTATCTTTACAATCCTTTTCCTTTCAAAGGTGTCCTTGGCATTTGGAATCGGTATCCGTTCTTTCTGTTTAATCGAAAAGTTTCTTTGTCTTTGCAGGTGGACGCACGTAGCATACCAATTCTAGCGAAATGGCAAAATTCTTATAGCATTAAAGTTGTTCTTCAAGAGCTGCGGCGTCTAATGATGTCCAAAGAGAATATGAAGCTTCCACAACCGCCAGAAGGACAGACCTACAGCAATTAATTCTAATAGATCCTTTTGACCCTCTGTCTTAAATCTTCTCTTAAATGTCTTGTAAATTTTCACAATGCTCACCAACCACACAAAGGATTTCATCTTGTGGTGCAGGATCGGGACATTTCTGTTCATTAAAACGAAACATCCAATAAAATTGCCTATTCTTTGTGGCAGTTAAAAATTAAAATGAGAACTGCTCCGAGTAATTTGTTCCTTCTCAAGGCACTCAGAATATGAACGTGGAAACTTAAGACGGCTTTCTGCTTAGAGAAAAGCATGACACAAACGGTCGTTGCTGCAAATCTAAACATATGTTAAGATGACTGGTCACCATAAAACATAGAATGTGTATATAGAGGCATGCTTTAAATGACATTAATAATGAGCTGCATATTAAGTTGTATGTTAGTGAAACCTAGCGGGTACACTAAACTATGTTGCAGAATCTGTTCATAAGTATTAAAGTGTGGCTGTAGACTACTAGTAGTGTCACAGAGTGTTAAGGGTTGTTTTCATATCTGTATTTATGACACAATACCAGCTGATTTCTGTTAAGCAGCTCTGTGTATGTACCAGTAATTGCAGATTTGTCTTTGTTCTAAACAACATGCATTTAACTTTAGTGGAAATAAGACAATAGGTGTATGGAAATGTCATTTTCTGAGATTAAAATCGGTCTGCAATTTAAATGGACTTTCTTTTTTTCCTTGGCAAACTATGTATACCCTAGTGGTACATTCTTCCATATACAAAAAAATGATTGGTTATGTTTTGATTGCGGTGCATGCTGGGAAGGAGTAAGCCACCAATCATAAAGGGAATCATGATGGCTGGCTGCCAGTTTAGTTTTTGCTGTATGCTTCTGGTTGGTTTGGTGTTTGTTTGCTTTTGTTTTAAAAACCAGCTGGCCAGATCTGCACATGTCCCAGTCTTGTGATGCCTAGCTCTGGGCCGCGTGCTCTTCTGCGTAAACCATGCATTGGCCTTAAACATCTAGTGGTTGAATCCAGGGAGCTTAGCCTTTAAATATTGGCTGCCAAGCATCTACTTATGGATGATTGTTTTAATACAGTAATTCTTTTTGGTCCAGTTTTGCTGTTGAGAAACTCTGTTTTGTTTTATGTATGATGGTCTCCCCCCTGAAGCAGAGCGTAGTTTTAAGTATGCCCTGACTTAAATTACCCACTTAAAATGCTCATTGTTGAGTGGAATTGACAATGCTTTAATTACTCTGTAAACCTGCATACTTTGGGTTTCCAACATGTTTGTTTTTCTGTATTTTTTTGTTTTTATTTTTCCTGGTTAAGCTTTAACCGTTAAGGTGCCAAGAGACAGACACGGTGGGCACAAATGTTGGAGAGAGGTGAGCATTCTTGTACCTGCAACGATTAGCTGTTAATAAAGATTCTCTGTATCCTACGATACGGTGGACCAGAATCCACTGGGTTGGAATGTTTGATTAATAAAGCTTCAAGTCAAACTACTGCATTGCTGTGGAGGTCCATTGAGGTGTGATTTGGGAAGTCACGTGATTCAAAGTTGTCTGGCCTTTCATTTCCTGTACGTTATTGACCGTCTTTAACAATACAGTCTGCCAATTTTATCTTCAAACTCCTCTCCATGCCACTTTGCAGGTAGCTTCCAGTGAATTGTTTTGATGGTGGCCAGGTGGATGTAACATGATTTGGACATCAGCTGGCCAATTCCTGTTATGTATAGACTGTCCTTTCTGTAAACATGCTGGTGTCATCCTATTACATGAGCCATGATGTAGCATCACCTATTGACTTCCAGCTGACTGCTCTATGGAAAGCTGCCTCTCTGTATGTGTTACCTTGTTAAGGTGCTATATCTATCTTCATTTATCTTCTCAAGGGAGGACACATGAGTACTCCATGTAAATTCATCAACTAAGCAGAAAAATTCAAGTCCAATCATGTAAAACATGCTAAATATATTATTTTCGGAATTTAATGCTAGTATGCTGATTGTCAGTTCAGAGAGGCTGAATTCTGTAAGAGGTACATGCTTTGTGATTTAAGTAGTCTGTGTTGATTGCTGGTATTCTGATTAGCAAAGGAACACTGGGGTAACCGGTAAGTAGATTATTTTTGTATCTTAGACATGGCGGTGACCTTTGGATTGTGCTTCGTCCATCTGGCTAATGGGGGCAGTAAGTGGAAAGGGCGCTTGATACAGACTGTAGTCTGGGTTAGCTCTGGATTCTCCTGAATGTTGCAGAGTGGGAAGGAAGCAGGACTGGTTTTATTAAGCTTATTAAACTAGAAGAATATAAAATGAACAGGTTCGTATGGATTAATTATGTCAGGGCCTACTGCAGTGCCATTTTGTACCAGATGGAAATGTTATCGCTTAAGATCTATTCAGGGAAATAATCTTGAAGCTGAGAGCATTTCAGCCACACCCCTGTATGTACCTAATCATATTTCTACAGAGGACTTGTGTAGGTAGTTACCCTCACGGGGCTGCTTTTGCCTGGCTGTCCTTGATTTGGTTGTTCGTTGAACCTTAGCTACTTGATGTATAAGCATTTTGGCCTGCCTCTGGAAAGGCCTCGTTACCACTAGTGCTGATTTGACCTTTCCTTTCCCTGGAAATGAGAGACGAGGCAAAACAGGCGTGATAGCAGCGTAACACGCTCCGGCTGACACGTATGCACATTGTGGGAAATTTAGGGAGACCTGTTCACTTAAACACATACTTCTGCACTGTGGGAGGGAAGTGGAGGACCCCTGGGCGAACATGTAAACTCCACATGCAGGTCGGGATTCCAGCATGTGAGGCTGCCAATGATTCCAAATGATTCCAAAGGAAGTTTTGCACATCAGCACATCATTGGCATGTCCTTAACTATTTCTTATTCATCCATTTTATCTGTGCTTATAATCCGTACCACTTTTACATTTCTGAATGCAGCAATAGGAGGCATTCCAGGCTGACTCACATGTTTTTACTTACAGGTGAAGATCCACCTGCATGTCCTACATTTAACATTTCTTTAACTGTTAAGTATATCTAATTATATTTCTCTTAGGCAGAGTTACCATTTTGCTGACTCATCCTAAGGGGTCTCGGAAAGGTTTAGCCAAAGTTTTAGATTTTTCTTAATCAAAAGTAAATCTATAAAAGTTAAGCATCTTATTTTGATTTTTTTACTTTTTGTAACATAGTGATTTAAAAAAAAATTTTTTTTTTACCTTTTTGGTTCTTCGGGCTGTTTTAATCCCAATTTAACCTCACCATAAATCCCGCCCTAGTTAAGCATCAGTCTAACTAATGCAGCAATAGCACCAACCTTGTTCCCAGGGAAACACTTGTTCATGCCGACAGCTTTCTGAAGTAACTAGACTTAGAGAAAGTTGACGTCTCCTGGTGCCTTCAACTAGTGAGTTTTTAATTCAAGAAAAACAGTTTCGTTCCTTTCATACAATGCAGGGTCCTTTGGATACATATAATTGACTTGTAATTGGATAAATACGAATGGGAAATATGGTATTAGTGCCCAGGATTATGCTTGCTATTAGCTTACGGTGCTTAGAGGAGGGAGAACATTTTGAGTTCCCATTCGTCCAACTTCCATAACCATTTATGCAGTGTCAGGTCTCTGTAACATTTGATTTCTTCTGCATAGCAATTGGGGCAGTATGTGGCTCTGTGGGCAAAGCCTCTGTGCCGATAACCAGTAGGTTGCTGGTTTGAGTCCCACTTTAGCGGAATAGTCTTGTCTGTGGGCCCTTAGGCGAGGCCTTTAACCCCCAGCTCCATGGGTGCTGAGTGTTTCCTACATGTGTGTCACGGGCAGCAATTTTTCTAGTGTAGTCACCTGTGACAATTATATTAACAGAATGTATCTGATATAGCGAGTGTTTAAATGTCCACTCATGAGGCACCTTTGTTAGGAAAGTCCATCTAGGTCCCTGCGGCTCAGAGACACAGATACAGTTCCTTTTGTTCGGGACTCCAGGGCTTCCTGTCCTCTGTAATAAATCATACAGGTCACTGGGGCTTGATTCAGAAAAGAAAAGCATAATACGTAGCCACTCCACAGGACCTTAAAACTCTCATTAAACTTTCCAGAATTTACTAAAAGTGATGCAGGAACGTCCTTTCTGCTTGTCCATACTAAGAATAGACAGGCAGGTGCTTTGAAGGTTAATAAAAACAGAGCGAAGCAAACTTTGGATCTGAGAGAACCTGCACAGAATAGTGTTTTGCAAAGAAGTTGATTACCCATAAATTCAAATTTGACATTCTAATTTGTATGCTTCCTTAATGCAATTTACTGTCTGTTATGCTTTAACATACTACTTGCACCCACTGTCTACTGCACCTTACTCTACTGTTTGCACTTTCTGAATAGATGCTAAACTCATAACTCCTACAACTACCTGTACAATGACCATCTAGTCCAGTCCAGTCCAATCCGAACCTCCATGCCCTGTTTCACACAGAGCCCTGGGCCTTTTCCAGCAGCTGTGTGACATGTTCTCCTAGACATAGATGATGAGGCCTTTGGATCCTGTCAGTATCCTAAAACAAACTCTGCTAATCAATTACTACAGTAATGATATTATGTGTAGAACTGCACACTTGTAGGAAATGTACACATTTTTACCATCATACGGAGCCTTGAACCTGTCCTATTAACCAATATGGCTGGGGATATTCTCAATGAGATTACTCTTAGGAATTAGCCTATGCATTTCCAAAGGAAATCACATTCCTGGAGTTTGCATGTTTCCCTGTGTTACGTGGATTTCCTTTCATTGTTCAAAGACATGCGGATAGACTAGCTAGCACCTCTAAATATCTGTATGAGTGTATGTGCCCTGCCATAGACTTTCATTCAACTGCACCTGCAGATTCCAGGTCCAGGATTAGCGATTGGAAAATGGATGGGTTTACGTTGGAATTTTGAAGTTCAACCACTAGGTGCCACTATTGCTCTCTGCTTTGTAGCATTCCGTGCATTACCGTCATTTCCATTAATAAAAGAGGAGTCGTCTTGCTTTTGTCTCTAGTTCTTTACAATTGCCTATGCTGTCTGAAGGTCCTATTTTTTGTTGGACATGGGACGTTTATTTTATAGATTTTTGGTAACGCAAGCAATAAGAAAACTAATAATCATTGTACCATCAGCAGCTAAACTTCATTTTGAGGTATGCAAATGTGGCGTTAGCGAATAAATAATGTAAATGTATGTGACGTAAATGTTATCGTATGCTGAAGTATGGATGGATGTTGTGAGTCTGAACGGTGAGGCAGCAGTGCAAATGCAGTGTGCGGCACGGATACACGGCGAAGTGAGCATCTTCCGAAACGCAACCAGCAGCCACACCTGCTGTTCTCCTGGCCGCCACTGGGGGGCCAGCGAGCCGGCGTGGGCGTGACCGCACGTCCCCCGGGGACGTGTTTCCCGCCTGATGCTTTGGTCCGAAGCCGCGTGGTGTCACCAGAAGATCCGCCCTGCCGGTGACAGGACTCTGAGTGAAATAGTCACGTCAACGACTGACAGCCTACCGGCTGCGTGTCCCTTCCTCTGTTCTGCTGGCAAACTGCAGTTAATTAGCAGCACAAATGGCGTTTTGTACCTCATGTCCTTTGTGCTGTGGTATGAGCAAAATCAAGGCCAGTTGAAATCATTTACCATTTAGACTAGTTATGAAATGGATCATACATACATTCATAGGACATGTTATTTGGTACCCCTGCCCCTGTTTTGTTGTCAGAACCACATTCAAGGGTTGATGTTATGTGTTCAGCGATGCTTTTCGGCAGAGGACTGCTGTACTGAGCTGTTCTTTTTGCACTTGTGGGCTTCCTATTCGTTTTAACGAGTCTGGCCATTCTCATCTCTCATTAACAAGATGTTTTTGGCAACGGAAATGCTGCTGACTGGATGTTTTTTTTTTTCTTTGTTGTTTATTGCACCATTCTCTGTGAACTGTAGAGAATATAGTACGTAACAAATCCATAAGGGTGCTGCTTCTGAGATGCTGGAACTGTGTGTGGCACCAGCAGTCATACCATGTTTAAAATCACTTAGATCACATGTTTCAGCCGGACTAATTCTTGGCCTCGCAGAAAGGCACGCAGGCACAGTAAAAAAAAAAGTCAACTGTGTGGACTGAGTTGCAGCCACACGACGGGCTGTTTGTAGGTACCCCCTGCGCGTGTTAATGAGCAGGCGTACCTAATAAAGTGGCCGCAGCATGTAGGTTTGCGGAGGAGGGGCGACTTTATTTTGTGCCAGTGACAAATGGCAGCGGAGTAGCGCTCGCATCGGTAGGCATGGGTTTGCCGCTGTCAGTGTTTTTCTTGGACGCCCTGCCGCCATTCCTGTGCCGTGCCCTCGCATTAATGAAGAAGCACGTCTCGGCACTTCTCCGTCACGAGCAGACTGACGAGCACCAGAAGGCTAGCTCTGTGCGCAGGCCCACATACCTTCATTTAAAGTGCTTAAGATTAACAGTCTCATTTTTATAGACCTGTTAATATAAGGACTGCAAATCCCAAATGGTCAGAGGTTATGGGCTATGAATTAGCGAGCGTTACAGTGCCCGCTCTCTGCCTGGCTTCTGCTCTTGCCTTGCCTGGACTTCAAAACTTGCATGTCCATTACAGATAGCACAGGGGAGTTCTGTTTGCTTTCATGGTTGAATATTTAAATGCCCTATTGGATTTCTTATGACGTATTTACTGAAATGGATGGATAGATAGACTTCATTCCATGGGGAAAGTCAGTAAAAAAAATGAATCAAAGTAGCTCTAAGGTCAGCTGTACGTTTCTAGATGTGGCTGACAATTTACATAAAAATCCATTTCTGAAAACACAGGAACCTATAAGTGCTGTTAACTGTCTCAGTTTCGTACATTATTAATATAATTTTATTGGTTTTATGGGTATGACTTTTGCATGCATTTCAGTAATCCTTCCCTAATAAATGGTCAGAGATTCCTACCTGCTGGGTCCAGACCAGTATCCATATTACTCTTATAATTGTTAACAAGGAAAACTTCTATATTAATACACTGCTCAGCAGTATTTGGTCCTATGGTATCTATCTATGGTATCTTAACTATATTATTTTGTGGGGATAGTCATCAGTGGGGTAGGGATCTGTGCTGCACCCAGAAGGTTGCTGGTTTGAAGCCTCCTGCTTCGCAGAGTAATCATGTCACCGTCGGGCCTTTGAGCGAGGCTCCAAGCCCCAGCCGCTTCAGGGGTACGGGATGCTGGCTCCTTGGCCCCAAGCTTTCCTCACTTGTACATTGCCTTAAACAGGAACATCTGCTGAATAAATGTAGATGTATTTCATTATTTAAATGTGTCAGACTCCTGCGGTAGAAGTCTGTCGTTTTGCACGTGTTTAGCTGTTGGCATATTGTTACATATCTGTAATTGGTTGAGGTTTTCATTTACCTGACTTTCACCACATTTTCTAGCTACCTCACCATGACAGTTCTTTTAACAACAGCAACAATCATTGGCTGTGTGAGGCTCTGTCTTTGTCCTATCCCCTTTCCCTAAGTGCATTATATAGATGGCTCTAGGCTTGGTTGCCTTGGTTGGTTGTTGCTGAGTAAGAATAAGCATCCGTTCTTCCAAAAAGATCTCGATGAAGCCATACTTTGCCCTTTCCAGTGTGCTTAAGCCCTGCCTGTCCCCCCGCACTCTCTGCACTAAGGAAAAAAATGTAGTGACTTCAATACTCCTATTGTTTCTGGATTTGGACTGGATATGTGTTGTTAAAGTTGTATTTAATGGCTTTCAGAAGCTGCTATTTTGTGGACTGAGAATGAAACCATTGTGTCTTGGACCCTGCGTTGCCATGCGGTAATAAAGCAATGTGCCGAGAGTCGATCTTACCGTCAACAAAAGGGATTTTTACTAATCTGCTCTGCATGTCTGAACAATTAAGGAGGGCATAGCTTAAACCAAACAACTGACAGCCGGCAGCTGGGAGCAGTTAAATCAATGTAGCGAAAGCAAGCGATTTCACAATAATGTCCCGAAACAGAGCATTAAACGCAGAGCACATGAGTGCTGCCCTGCCGGCGGAGGACGCGAGAATGAGCGTATGCCGCGGCCTCCGTTATCAAGCGGTGTTTCTGGGGGCCGGATGACCGTGCCAGGATAAACACGATCCTCCGAGCAGAGCCAGTATCTTGCTGACTGATATGTAATGAAGTGGAGGGCTTTCAGTGTGGGTAATCAAAAAGAATAAGTGTTA
>JAODKN010000079.1:9485703-9500410 GCA_026774425.1 Petrocephalus zakoni
CATACCCCCCTCCCCACGCCCCCCAGGTGACCACCCCATAAAAACTTACCAGCATTCAGAATACTGACTGGAAAGTATACATTTTATCTGGTCACAAGTAATTTTTTGGACTGAATTTTACTAGGCTAAGTCTTAGTTTTTCCTCCAAGTCTATAAAATCAGAAAAAAGTCTTTCACATCTGTGTTTGTTTATTGGGAAAACTGCACTTACAGGGCGCCAATAGTGCTTTTCAAGGGGGAAGTTAAAGTTACGGAATCTCTGCAGTTTTTGAATTTGTATATATAACTCACTCATTTAGTAAAAATGAGATCAACTGCTTTGACGTATATTTATAATGTACTCAAAGGAAAGCCTCAAAATGGGCTCAATCTAATCTAAAAAATATTTCTGTCCAGGGTCTTGTAGACGTCTGGTCCAATTAGGCTGAAGCAGATAGGATTTATTAGGATTGGACCAAGGCATTAACTGCAAGACCATGATATAAATTGGTCGCTCACAAAGCTAGCCCAACTAAATGCACTAACTATATAAATGATTGGACTCTATTATTCCATTTTTAGAAAAATTGCATTCCAAAGAGAATGAAAAAAAACAGACTGAGACATTTTTCTATGAGATGCTTGTTGATGACAACACAACATTTATTGAATCATGGAAGCCACCATCTTGTCTGGCCAAAGTGAATATAGCTGAGAAGGTGCAGACTTTCTGGATCTTTCTGGATTGTTATGGATTGTCACTGATTCCCATGATTTGGTCACTGAAAAATTAACCTTCAGGATATGTTTGATAATGGAAGTAACTTAAGATATTGAGAAATTAAATTGCTGTAACATTGCAAGTGCTTTATCTGCTGACCACCCTTCGCCAATGATTCCATCCATCCATCCATCCATCCATCCATCCATCCATTGTGGGGGGGTCCGGAGCCTATTATCCACTGATTCTTGAAGAATAAAATGTTAATTTTGATAGGTAAATGTACATACATACAGTGCTCGCAGAAAGTCTTTGGACGCTTGCTTAATTCAGTAAAAATAATCATTGCTTTATTAAATTTATTAAATCATTGCTTTATTTGTATCCAATATATATATATATATATATATATATATATATATATCACATTATATCACATTAGAAATAACCTGTAGTACTCAGTAAAACATTAATTTCAAGTAGTAATAAAATTAAAACCAAATAATAGTTCTAAAAGAGCTGTTCTGAATTTAAAAAGTTCATTGACAAGCAATCTTATTGACTTTTTAATTAGTAACACCTGTGCAATATAAAACACCAAATATTTGCGTTTAGCATCCCTTTGATAGCCAATCAAACTTGAAGTACAACTAGAGCCGGGCTGTACTTTCTACCTCTATTTTTTTATTTGCTTTATTTTGTTTGCAGGCGTTTACAATATCGCTATATTTATATCCCACTGGACAGTTTTACGCAAATATTTATGCTGAAGTACTTTGCATGAAAGTACAGATCCTTCATTAGACTTGGAATAGGACCCTTTAGGTGCTCTTGTAGTCATGGAGTAATTTTAAGTGAGTGACACTGTATGGCATGCCTTGATCTTTACAGTTTATTTATCACAAAATTATACAGGTACAGGTATAGATATTTGATGGTCAATGCAAATCTGTTCCTTGTCGAACTCATGTGAGTTAGGATTTCCTGAATAGGCTGTAGCTGCGGCTGATGGCACAGATGGACATACTGATGATTAACGTTAAAAGAACAGGCACAGAGTGAAGCTTTATCCATCAAGACTTACTGTTGGAATTAATAAAAAATTGTTGTGTGTATTTTTAGCGGATTTTCATAAAATATACTATTAATAATCGTCTGCCATGACAGCTCATAAATGTGTGAATATTTTGATACTGATGGAGACGCTTTTGGTACTGCGGAAGAATAAGCCCTAGGAAACGCTAGTGTCTGGCTTGAGCCACTCTCCCGTGTCCTCATCTTCTGTACTTTAGCAGGCATTAGTGCGGGAGGTCACGGCACTAGGAGTAACTCAAATGCAACTTAATTTTCCTCTTTTTGGTTTAAGAGTTATTATCAAGGGGAGCCGCTCACCATATTCATGTAATGCACGATGATAGTAATGAATGAATGAAAAAGAATAAGTTCTGTAAATGTATCAGCAACACACGACATCCACAAAGCCCATCCCATAAGTGGCAGTGTCCTCTCTTGGTCTGTTTTAATCACCATTTGCCAACCAGTGTAATTATGCATGTAGTAAATATCTGCAAAACAATAAAACCATTAATTCTCTATGACGAGCCAGGTATGGCGTAAAATATTACGTTTATTGTAAAAAATTAAGCTGAAAATGTCCCAAGGGATGATAATCATCTTTCTATAAAAGCAGTGTCAGCCGTAAAATTTTTGCACAAAGCAAAAAGTATGGATAAAAGGAAACTGGCAATTTTATTTTTAAGCCAATCTTGTATTAGCTAGTTACACGGCATTATTCAGTGTGCCTTATCACTAAGGTCGTCTTCAGGCTAACATGGTAATAGACATTTGTCAAATATTATTTGCAAAGCAAAAAAACTATTTCACTTCAGACAATGACCTTTAGAATATTGATAAATTCTGTGGATTTTAAAAATGGGCAAACTGGAGGTTGTCCAGTAAAAGCTGGAAATTCTGAGCTGATGATTTATGCGCCGCTAACCCACATTTATGATCTGGAAAATGCTCAGTGTGCCAACATCAACCCTGAGCCACACTGAAATACTTATGACATTGTTTATGAATGACTACCATTCTGTCTAATGAAATAAATCAGGAACAAACAGAGGTGTGTGATACTCAGCCACAATATATTTTGTACGATGACTTTGAGTAATAATAGGTCCAGCTATTCAGTATGAGATATCTATGATGCAGCCGGCATGCCCAAATTAACATTTACATTTAAAACAATTTAAAAGCCATCCAACTTTTTCAACATAGGATTTTAAAGATCTATCTTGTTTACATACATGTAAAAGGATATTTAGAATATAGAACTGATGAATTTGTTAAAATGCCATCGACCTTTATAATATTTAAATATGTTTTAAGATAAAATACACATTTTTACCTTCTATGTGTAAGTGAAATTCATAATGCATGATACTACCCACACCATGTATATAAAACAAGACCTGTCCTAGGTGTTCCTCATAAATTATTCAAGGAATTTCTTGGGCTCCTCCATGGATCCTGCAGTGCGTTCTTTTTTGTGGGGTGTTTTTCACATTTCCTTCGCACAGTCCCCTAACCGGATCATCATGGCGGGGCCGCGGTTACAGGAATCCTCTCGACACGACGCGACACGCTTGTTTACATAGCTTCTGGCTGACGGCCATGCGTCAGCAGGTACAGGTGCCACTTTCATCGGACTCCAGATCAGGTCATATTTCCCTTGGACCCTAGTTATAGTGATAGAGGTGGTAAGAAAACATTCAAATAAAGCGATATATGGTATGTTCAAAAAGAACTAAGTCATGCGTATTTCGTGGGGTCGCTCCAACCTGTAGAAGAAGCTGAAGAGAGTTCTCTCTGTGTAGCCGACGAGGATAATTACACAAAAGCTGATCATTGCAGTATTATCATCCAGCACCTCCAGACAGCTCTGGAGAAGCGACGTTTGCCTCTATATTCATTTCTTACATTCTAGCAGGGAGCGAGACTCGGTTGATTAGTTCCTATGCCTCTGGACACATTTTTACTGCTCTAGTTGCTGGGATGTCTGATTTACTCTTATGTGCTACAGTCTAACAACACCGCCATAATTTCTCTCAGCTTGTTTACTCAGCCTTTTGTCGTATCAATAACTGGAAATAAAGATCGTCTGATGATGATCTTTTTATCACACTATATTCACAATGGTTTCACCAAACAAACATCGAAGCCCAAAGTTGCTACAACACTCGGGTCAGGAGATGATTGCGCCGACGTACGACGTATGACGCACTTTGCTCTTTCTGTCTGTCTTCAAAATAAAAAAAGTTAATTTGTCAAGAAATGTGGCAGATTTATAATATATACAAATTGGCTTTATATAACACCAGCAGGTATGTGGCTGCTAATGGAGGGGTAACAAGCATTTAATTTCCTGTAACGCTGCCCAGATGTGTGGGTTTTAGTGTATAGGGGAAGCTTCTAGGGGTATTGTTTCTGCTGATCTGCCAGCCAGCCTGACCAGGCTTGCCGCGGTATAGTCTTACCGCGCACAATAAAGTGCAGCTAAAGTATTTTTGAATCGAGTGGTTACCGAATCTCCGACTTGTCCTGACAGCATTGCAGGTTGGGCACCGCGGCCCACAGCCGCTCGGCGTCGTCCTGCTCTGCACCTGCCAAAGGCACCTTCCGTCCTCGGATCCCGGGGCAGGTCTCGGCCTGCTCGCGGTGCTGACCCTCCCACCCCCGCTGGGGTCCTCCCGCTCACACGCCCTCCGGTGTCCCATAGACGACGGGCCCAGATAGGGAGGCGACACGTGATCCTTCCCTGGCACCTCTGTGGCGATGATTTCGAGAAGCCAGTACCCTTGGGAGGAAATCTGGTACTGAGGCACAGAGGCTTCTGTCATTTTTTTTTTTGGTTCAGCGCTGTTCTGCAGGAAGTCGGACGCTAGGCGGTCGGGCTTGCTCATGAGCTCGCACCATCCGGCAAGGTGCTCGAAAAGAAACGTCTGTTCTCGGTTCCGCTCTTCGACGAGTCGCTGTTCGGTGGGACTTACAGCCTATCATTACCCGTCGCGCTTTTGTGCTCTGTACATGGCGACACGGCTAATCACAAATCCCCAGTCTAATGCTCACACCGCATTACGCTACTCGTTCGAATCGCAAACAGTTTCCGAGCGCAGATCATGCGGATTATTTGAAATCGATTAACCCAGGGTCAGAGTTTAATTGGCCCACTAAGACCCCGGCCACTTGTGAAGGCCGCTTGAACCGCGCTGACGAGGCTGGCGGCTGCACTAACCCGGCAAAGAATGCGCCACCTGAGAGGCTCCGCCCAGCAGCTACACCTGTGGCTACAGAACAAGTGTATCAGTGTCTGCGAGCGCTGCCCCGACCTGCCTCCGCTGCTGGTGGAATGTGCCGCGGAGACCATCAGGTGCAGGGGCGCGTGGCGGCTTGCTGAGGGGGGGGCCCCCTGGAGACAGGGAGTGGGGCTGACTCACAGCCCTACGTGCCAAAGCCATACCTGCCCCCCCCCCTTGTTTTAATGCACCGTGGAACAAAACAAAGAATAGGGGGCGATTATGTGCGTTTGGGTCTTTTCGTTCCGCGCCTCTCCTCTTCCCCCCTTCGCCGGCTGTGTAGAAGCTGAGCCTCCATGACTCAGCCCTCTTGGAGTGCAGGTTCAGGTTTTTTTTTTTTCGTAGCTCCAGGGGTAGAAAATTTCCCCTTCCTGCTGCGGGATCATGCCGACCTGGTTTGACAGGCTGCAGCATCCCCATAATAGGCGTAGACGGACGCGGCCTCTTCCGGCCTTTGCTTTTCTCTTAAGGAATAAAAGCCGATATGAATTTAGAGGCTTACTGTGCACCGATTATGATCTTACCCAATGCGGCGCCTGATTTTCAAAGACAAAAACGCAAAATACACATACTTTAATCGGGTGTTTTTACCTCAAACTTACTTATGGCCTATCTCTTGAATTCTCTCTCTTGTTTAGACTTTACTGTCCTTTCAGTATGTTGTGTGTTTTATATATCTAGCATATTTATGTTTTATTTATTTATTTATTTTTTACTCTGACCAAGGGAAAGGAAATATCACCTCACTGCATGACCCATGCATCACAGAGCTGTGACAACAACACGGATACTTTGACTTGACTCGACTTGACGGTGTGCCCATCTTCCTGTTACCTCCTTCCTTCCTGTAACCAAAGTGATTCCTCGGAACACCCAAGCTGCCTCTGTTAGGACTTTCATAATCCGCCTCTTAAAATGCAGACCTTCCCCAGAAACATGGCCCCCATTCCTCGGCTGCTCATCCGTTAATGAAAACCGGTGTCTGCCAAACTGTGCCCTCTCTGCCACTTTAATCCTGGAAGAATGTTTCTGTGTCATACCTGAAGTCAACACCCCTGCAAACATATATTAAAATGATTACTGCAGCGTCTGGTCGGGACTTGCCACTTTGTGCTGGGAGACACGTATTTACTAGGATTTGATACGTGTGGTCCTGGGATAATGATTCCGGCAAAGCTTCTTCCTTAAACATGTTAGCTGCAACAAATTTATAAAATAACCTGTGTCTGTAACCTGTAAAGTGTCTCTCTCAGTTCCATTCTGGCAATGCAGGGTTTTCCTGTGGGCACCTGCAGGTTATTTCACTTATTTAAACAAAATAATGCAGTAAAACTTCCAGATGGCACAGAAGAGATGAAGTGGAATGTATGAAACCGAGTGAATGTCTGGATGGGGGGCTCCAGGGAAGTCATCAGTATCATCGTCTTCAGACCACAAGACCGGGAATGCAGATGGAGTCTTATGCAACTGCACTATTCAACTTATTCACTATAATAAATGCTTTAAACTAGAACTGCAGACATTATTACACTGACACTACACTTTTTCCTTGATTCGTAGCAGTCTTCTTGACAATGCATGCTGTGTGCCATCACATCTGATCAATGGAAGTGTAATAATGCAGACAGGAGCAGTCCCGGGTATCGCCCGGGTATCGCCCGGGTATCGCTTTTCCGTTCTGTGTGTCTCGCAGCTGTAATATTGCTGTGATTTGTGGCGACTAGCTCACGCCGTCTCTCCCCTAGTGGCAGGAACATCACCACACCTTGTTCCTACAAGACGGCCGCTCAGCGCTCAGGAGCAGCAAGCGCGTGAGCAGAATATCATCATCTGACTCCTTCCACTACAGCAAGCAGCAAAGGACAGAAATAACGGACGCTGGGGCGGGGGTGCACTGCACTTTATGAATGCATTTGACATGTTCTTCAAAAGTGTTGAAAGTGTTCATGCTTTTCCAAAGTTTTGACAACCTGGTAGCACAGACTACGTCTGACATGTATAAGAAAAACAGAAAAAAAATGTTGGGTACCTCTTCTATTCAGTCATACGCACCTCTGTCTAATTTGTGGAACACAGCAGAGTAAGTCCATAGGGACAGACTCTCTCCCAGGAGTGTTGTTAGAACTCTATCGCCTGTATCTGGGTGAATGAATTTATTCTATGTGGGGCGTGGCACTTGTGCCGTTTCGGGGAATGTGTTTATCTGTCAGGGGGCGCATACCAGCCGCATTATGTATTTGCTATTATGTGGAGATGTTATGACTTTCCTTTGTTGGAAAGCATATAGGTCAAGCATTACGTTTGTAGTTAGACGCATTAGGTGAAACATTATATGCAATAACATTGATTAATATAACGTCAACATACCTTAGCAACCCCAATGACCCTGTATAGGACAAACAAGCTTGAGAAATGGAAGCATGGATAGAAACCTTAGCAGATTTTCATTAGTGATGAAATACATTACAAAATAACTAATCCTTCAGCTACTAATCTGGGTCATTATTTCAGGGGAGTTTAGAGCCTGAAAAGGGCATATGGGGCCACAAATCCTTATACAGAGTGCTAACACAGGAAATTTTATGATGCTAGTTAGCTAAACTGCATGCCCCAAATTACACTGGGATGCAAACTCACATGCGGCAGAGGTGGGAACTAGACCCACAACGCTGAAGGCATGCTAAACAGAAAGCTACCATGAAACCCACTGCAGAGCAGACGATGGTTGAGAGGTACACTGATTGTCTTCATTTTATTAGATTTCATACCATTCAGTTGGTTTCTGTGGCAGTGATCAAATTCTGTGCAGTTGTGTTATGAATTCTCTCATAATTTAATTTTTGTTTGAAAAGCTTACTTATTGTGGATATAGGTAAGATTGCGCTTCATTTAGGAAAATGTACGTACTACATAGAACTGTAATTTGGAGGCTGGTGTGCAAGTTACGTTCTCATTTGAGATACGTCCAAATTTCAGACAAAAGCACTTATGAGTGATACCATTTCAATTTACTGGGGTGCTTAGTGTGAGAAAGTATCCTGAAAATGAGTAACACCTCACATAAAAGTCTCCCAAAAAGTCTTGGGCTGACCTTGGTCAAACTAAACTTTCCTCCTTGACAGAACGACTAAACAAATGTTCTCTTTCAGGATAACATTCCATCCCCAGTGGCACCCATAAAATAGTGCTTCCTCCCTTACTGAATAATGACACTTGTGTTCCATTGCCTTGAAACTCCTAGTGACAAAATGACCTACCTCTGACCTAACTGCATCCTGACCTATAGGGATCCATAAGACAAATAAAGGGTGCTCTGTTATTGTTGTTGTATTGCTAAACATTTCTAAAGCTGAAACACCTCACCATTCGAAGAACATGGCCACATTGCTATCTTAACTCTGCCAAGCATGCTGCACTGTGCAGGGTTCGGGGTGTGTATTAGTGTTCTAGCTTAGGATGTGGCTTGGCCACAAAGGAAATGCAGTGGTTGTAGCCTTGGGTTAACGGAGCTGAATGTGGGAGTTAGTTATCAGTGTAACCCTAACCACACTGACACGAAAGATCTCCACAAGAGATGGCGAGCAAATGACACAGTGTACCTGGGCAGCAAGGTCTTCCGAACTGATCGTCAACAGACTGACCTTCATAAGAAGTACAAGGTCGAGCTACTTTGCCTTTAAAGCTCTTTTGCCTTTTCTCCCTACGGTCAAATGTGAACATTAGCCATTAACAACCTCAGTGAACAAGCATCTGTTTCCAGGAGGTCAATGTAGACCTTAATGACCAAGTGAAGCTTTTGGGGAATCTGGCCTGCTCGTCTCAGTGATCAGTGGAGTGGAGTGGAGTGTTTTCACCAGGGGACCACTTCAAGCAGCCCGGGTGTGAATGTGCAGCCTTTCACTGAGCGTTGTGTTGTGTAAACCCAGCTCCCGGCTGCATAATAAGTTGCATAAGAGGAGCCATTGAATTCTGCCGCCAGGTACAGACCGCTCATGGAGGCCAGTGGGGAGATACACTGCACTGCTCCCCTGCTGTAACACCATCCCAGCGGAGACCTCATATTGTTTGCCGGGATATCCTTTTTGGAATAACACTTGGCCATTCAAGCTACTGCCTATCACTCTCCAGTATAACCCTCCATAAAGTCCGTCTCAGGCAGTAAACTTTACAGTGTCCCGACAGCTTGATTTACAGTGAACATGTTATAGCCCACTTCTCTGTGTGGGTACCATTTAAAAAAAATGTCTGTACCCGGTAAGTTTCACGGGTAACACTGAGGTTGAACCTGTGTGAGAATTGAACCTTTTGTGACTTTTGCGTTGACCCTTGCAAAACTCAAATGCTCCATAATAACCCTGGTTAGCAACAATAAAAAACAAATAAAAAATATTAGCAAATTTAGCCCTATTCACACTTTTCTTAAAATACGACCACTAAATTGCATTTAAATATGGTATTATGGTATGGGGTCTACGTGCATCACATAAGATTTTTTGCATGATATTTTGTTTGTCATACTTTATGAAGGCTACATTGGTCTTCACAGAAATATACATTGAACAATAAATTTGTGTGCAAGCTTCTATTTTTTTCTAGCCTGTCCTCCAGCACTTAGAAACACACACAATCTTAACCGTTGAGTGATACCTTCAAATAGCTCATAGTGAAATATTTTGTTGATTGCTATATAGGAGGGTTACGATAATACTGAATATTGAATGCAAGCAAGTCAAGTCAAGTAAGGCTTTATTCCCACAAGACACATTTTCAATTCAATGCGTACAGAGAAACAAAATTACACTGTAAATGACAGTGTAAAAAAGCAAAATAAACTTAATTAAGAGCAATAGATGTACAGAGAAAATGGACACTAGCTGTGACCCAAACACAAATATCCTAAACAATACAGAAGCCTTTTATGCAAAGTACTAAATAAAACTCTTATTACAAAACACAAACTATTTAACAATATATCTAATATATTCTGTTAAGTTAAAACAAAAAGCAGGAAACATCATATTTATTGATGGAATATGGGGGTTAGAGTCTGGGATTACAGCTAGTGAACTATGAACTGATAATAATCTTTGAAGTTGAGTTTGTTAGGACAGAAAAGCGTATTGACCTTTAGTAGAGACTTAGGAGGCTAACCAAAGCCCAAGCTCCAAATTTGGCAGCAAAGGTTTTCGTCAGACTGAACCAGCTTCAGGCCAGTCCCTGCCCACAGTACGCATACTGGTGGGGGGTGGGGATCTGATGAGTCTTCTTATGTGTACCTGAAGGTAATAAAAAGTGCAGGGGGGGGGGGGGGCGGGTAAACAATTTGGCCTGTGAGAGATTAGTCTGGCCGACGGGGGGGAGCAGGCCTGCTGAGCGCCCGTCAGCACCCTCAGAGGTGGGCTGAACGCCAGTCACCTGCCAAGTTACCTCCATCTGAGGGGAAACTAGCCAATCACCTGGCAAGTAACCTCCAGCTGAGGGGAAACTAGCCAATTGCATGATACTTAATCCCCTTGGGGGAAATTGAGGCAGTCAGTGTACACATCACCCCCCATCTGGTCACCAGAAGTGGTGCTCATGGTGGCCACCCCAAGCTTTTAGTTGTGGCTGTCATGATGTGTGTCATGCTGACATCTTCTGGGAGGGCAGGGGGCTAAGGGGGGGGGTCACATCACTCAAAGCCTTTCTGTTTTCATCCCAATAGGCGTTCACCCCCCACCCCCCCCTTTGATGTGATTTCTAGGTGCATCTTGGATTCTAGAGAAAAAAAAAAACTTTAATTTTCCACCTATTTGGACTGTTCTTCTGAGAAAACACATCACCATGAGCAGAATTCATCGGAATTCATCAGTCGTCATAATTGGCCAACGTGGTAACAGGCCAACTCTTTGAGACATTTCTCAATGTGGATCTCAACTATCTCTGGGTTTTGAAGCAGTGCTCTGTGAATGTCAGCCTTTAATCACTCGCCATGCCTTTCAAATTCCACACATTGTACCCATTCCCTCCCAAAGGTGGCCAAGCAAAATAAATGTACAGTAAAACACTGCAAAATGTTCGAGGGATTTTTAAACGTTTATTTGTAATAGTATAAAACTGTTCGGAAACCATGCTAATGTTTCTGTGGTGGGAGGAAGTATCTAGTAGCTACATAATGTCACTTTCATTGAGCTGGAAGTTCTGGAATCTTGGAAGATCTTGGAAGGTCCAGAGGAGTGGATTCCCCAAGGGGGGCGTGGTCCCAGGAGCATTGCTCCTTCACAGTCGTTGGTTGACCGGTGGGTGTGGCCACGCATTGCTGAGCCGAGCTGAAAGGTTCCTCTACTCAACACAGACAGCACTTCCAGACAGAGATTACAGACTCATAGTCGGAGGTTAACATGTCACCTGTTTGATATGAGACAGAAACCCCAGCTGACGGAGATATAAATCGTCTGGTGTGCTGTTACATGAGGGTCTATACCCGTCTCTGTCTCAAAAAATAATTAAGATTAGGAGGCTAAATGGAATCTTAAAAATGGGTCATATACTAAACTATAAGCAAAAAAATTTTCATCGTCATGTTATAAAAAGTCTTTCATATTTTGAGAAAATGTATGATCCAAGTCCATTCCAGTTATAGTGACTACATTCCGATACATTTTTTGGAGTTAATAAAATTTTGCGTAACATTTAATTTACATTGAGGACTATTCTCCTATCTACATATTGCTTCATCTCTCTTAAGCTCTCAAAAAAAAATCTCTCGGAAATATATTTCCCTGGGCCTCTGCAGAGATTTTCTTTTTCTTTCTTTATTTCTTTCTGATATGCCTGTTGTTTTTTATTTTCGAAAGGCTGACATTATAAAAGATAAGTAACCGGGGGAGCACTGACTTATGACTCAAAGCCAATAGGCAATATGTTATCTTCAGGCTTTGTGCTCCTTGAATTCTAGTTAATATTTCTCCCTCGGAAGGAAATACTATATTATTTACCACTGAAACCCAAGCGTGTTTTTGGGGAGGTGGGGGGGGTGCACCTCTCAAATGTTCATTTTTCCAGTGTGCATGTGTTTGTTGTCCAGGTTTTCCTTGGTGGTAGCGAACAAAGTGTTCTACTGTGCGGCAGCCTCTGCTCTAGCAGACACAGTGTCTGTACTGGGAGTTCCTGTCCCAGGCCCAAAACCCACAGCCCCACAGCGGCGAAGGACAAGGTCAGGCCTTAGTGCTGCGCTTGCCTCTACGCGGCGGGAGGAATGGGGTTACTGAGCGGGGAGATGAGCCGCTGCAGATTCGGAAAAGGGCGTCACGGAGCCCGGAGATGCATTTTACCGAGGTGCAATTCGGATGAAATATTCAGAAGTGGGAACTCAATCTGTCAACATGAATGTGACCAGGGGACTCATATTTCATGCTAAAATGCTGAACTAAATCTCATTTTATAAAAGTATTGGTGATCAATGGGATACTCATTTGGAAGATATGGATAGATGAAAGGCAGGATGGATGGATGGAAATCACTGTGTCGGAATATTTACTTCTGAGGATTTAGATTAAACAATATTTCTAATATTTTAGGCTGCTATTATTATAAAATCTTGGTGCAGGTAAAGCCATGAAGGTATACCATATTTAGCAGCAATGGAAGACCAAAGAGTCTAGTCAAGCACAGCTGGTTAACTAATCAGTAACATTAACTAAAAGTGATTATTATTATAATATGCTGTTATTATTTTATTACAATATATATTTATGTGTCATTTTGACCGTTTTTGTTGTTCTAGGATTATTCTTCCACAAAAAAAAACTAAACATTAGGTCCCTGTTAAAAGGACTAATTAAAAACCCCGTCCCCTGAAAATCGGGGAAGTTGTCAGTTCTCCTCTAAAAAGCAGTGTTTGCTGTTTACACTGGGGTACAACATAAAACCATAAAATTCCACTGTACATATAGAAGGTTTGAGGCCAGCTCTTCTCAGAAACCCTTCACTTTGAGTGAAAACACACAAAACATGAATTATTCAGTGGTAATTTTGGTAATTCGATCACTTCACTCCATCCAAACTTCCTGGCCCAAACCGTTGAAACATTACCCTCACTGCAATGTTTCCCAATCCGGTCCTTGTGTCCCTGCAGACAGTCCACATTTTTGCTTCCTCCTGGCGCCTGGTGGGGAGCAAAAATGTGGACCGTCTGGTAGGGAGCTGGGAGGGAGCAAAAACCTGGGCCGTCTGTGGGTCCCCGAGGACCGGGTTGGGAAACACTGCCGTATTGTATCAAGCTCCCACCACACTTGGCTTTTGGGGTGGTGTTAAGTGGGTGATGTTAAGTGGGTGGTGTGCTGAGTTCATGCCAGAGGTAAAGCTTTTTTTAATCCTTACCTCAAAACCACCGGTCACGTGTTTTGCCGGATCATTGAAATGTCCCGGTTTCTTATTTCTAGAACAAATTCTGACATCATTCATTTACTTGAGCGGGTTCATAAACCCGAGCTATACATTTGCTATAGTGAAGGGTTGGAATTATTATATAATCATATATCATTAAACAACCATAATAACCTGACGATTGTTTGAAGTAGTTCCACTATTCCCACACTGATTTAACAGGTGTTCCCTATATATATACGAAAGAATATGTTTCACAGGTGTTTTGTATGTACAGTGTGAAATATGTTTAGCAGGTGATATTTATAAAGTATATATACAACACTGTGCAAAAGGGTTAGGCTGCCAAGGAAAATGATCAAAGCTATTTATCTATTCGCTCAAAGTTAAGCACAATTCATCATTTGAACATATTCAACTTAACAGTAACGCAATAAAAACACCGTAATAAGTCCAAGAAGAAAGCGATATCTTGCTGGATGGCTAGATGGACAGCACTTCTGCTCCCAAAGCTCTCCTCAGGGGCACCTCGGCCCTGCCATGTATTTGTTACATTTCACCACCATATTGCCTAGTTAATTAACTTCATTTGTTACTTATGTCGATGAGGCATTGAATAGCCAAACATGGTATGCGTATGAGTCAATAAATGCATGAGTATATTGGATGTTTAATGCCAATACATTGTAAATACTGTATATATTACAAAGTACATTAGTAAACAGTGTCCTCTTATCATTCAAGTATATTATAACTGCATGTCCATCTCTCCATCCGTTCATCCATTACTATAATATTATATAGTCTGCTGCTTATGAGGCCCACATGTGTGACTTTACCTGTTGCTAATATTGGGACCCTCGCTACACAAAGAAAAGGCTCAAAAAACAGCATTAAATTACACCCGGTTGGTTGGTTGGTTGGTGTCCCGTGCTTGGGTCTTGGGTCTTTTAATTCCTGAGAAGGCCGACTATACAAGGTAAGCAGATACAAATGATAGCTGGATGGATGGATGGATGGATGGATGTGAAGGATCAGGCTGCAGAGCTTTTGCTAATCAGTTCAGAAAAGTAGAAATTAGTAAAGTAAATCACTAATAAAGACTCAGTTACCCACAATTCTTTTGGTCCAAGTAAGGGCCTGAGGGGCGATTATGTCGCGTTCTATTTCTACTCGTAACTCGTAAATCACGAGTTCACGACTGCAAGTTGCAACTGGAACGCCCCCTGAAGTGGGAATTTCAAGTCGTGAACTGGGAGGAATCGACACAACCCCGACTTCA
>JAODKN010000079.1:9512310-9524412 GCA_026774425.1 Petrocephalus zakoni
GTACAGTGCCGTATGCAGTTTGGGACTGACACTGAGATATGAGTACTGTATACACTGTACAGTGCAGTATGCAGTTTCCTTTTGAAGTTGCTATAAACACTGAGGCCATCAGGAAGGGTACTCTCAGAATTATCTTTTAACATATAGATGATCATTACACTAGGAATGTAACCTTAATATTTGAATTACAGATAATTAATAATAATTATTATTATCATTATAACTATAAGCAATACAACTCTGTAACACTTTACTTAAGGCTATCTTTTTTAGTAATTTATCAACACTATCATAACAAATAATATTGCATTCATAAAGCATTATAAACACGTCTATACATATTTATCAACCATTACCATGTGTATTATGCATTATGAATGCTTTATGAAGCTCTCATCTATAATGCACTATAGATACCTTTATAATGCATTATAATGGCCGGCATAAGCATTAAGGATGTGTTTTTCTGCATTAGAAAGTGCATTGTAGATGAGAGCTTCATAGAGCATTCATAATGTATTATACACATGAGTATAATGTGTTATGCCTTTTTATAAATAGTTATAACCATGTTTATGAATACATTATGAATGCGTTATAATGAATTATAAGAACAGTTATTAGTTTTCATGAATATGGGCTTCACAGAAAGTTTTACCTAATATTCTTCTACAGAGCCAATGGACATTATGTAACATTTTTGCTATAATTTATAACCTTCTAAAGCTGACTTGAATTTGACTTTACTTACGCAAATTATGAATGCTATAATATTTCCAGGTGACTACCATGATCTTAACTTGGCTGCCTGTAAGCCAACATGAAAGGTTTAAGGATGTACCTGTACAAATCTACCAGGACAGGCATCTACAACCAAAAGGCTCTTGTTCTTTTCCTCTATAGAATATTAAATTCAATAAATTTTAAATATAAAAACAACGTATGAATGCCCATTACAATAAAACTGTGTGCATATATAATATCGGTAAATCTTTATATATATATATATATGCTCTTATTTTGTGGAAAAAGTCTCATATTGTAGTGAGAAGATATAAACAGGTCTGCAGGCACATTCCTTAGCCTCTGCCATGGGAGGTAAACAAGCAGATGGAGATTAAACAAAGCATATGAACACTCCCCAGCTGCAGACGGGTGTCTGATGGCAGCCTGAGACGTGGCCTGAGCTCCCACTGCCACAGAATACTTGTGACTAGGAGGACGGCACAACAGCATATGATTCTGATGCTATTAATTCTAATTGGTTAAGTGGCATGTGACCTAACTTGTTACGTTCACATGATGGATCAGACCATTTCGGTTAGGAGAGAAGTGTATGTGGATGACACGGGTCTGAGAGTACCAAGAACTTTAATATTTACACATATAATAGTGAATGTAAGATTAAATTGGAATTAAGGTTGAGAGCGCAGTGAATTGGGTGAAAGGATATTAAGCACCTGCAAATTGTATAAATCGTGCATGTGGATTGACTAAGGCGTGGGCAGGGAAACAGCAAACGCTTAGATGACAGGTCCCTGAAAATGTCTATGATTTATATGCCATGATATTGCATAAATTTTATAAAATATAACATTCATATAAATTAAACAACTTCTATTTGTAATATATTGCATTGTCTAAATGTCAGTTATGGAATTTCCAAACTGAAAGAAAATAAATAATAATAATGATGATTTAACACAATATTAAGTATTTTGACAAAAAAATGTTAAAGGATATGGAATAGTCACATCTTTGTTATTAATTGTGCGTAGTTTTGTACACACATGGGTCATTAAATCCGGACAAAATGCATTTCAGCACCGTGACAACATTAGCAAGTGAGCAAGCAAGCAATTTATGAATAGCGTATTGCCACAGATTCTAAGTGTTAATATGTACCATGTGATAATAATGTCTATCAACACGCAATGCGGGAGATGTTTGAGGGTGTCACTGCTATACCTACATATCTGCTTGCTGGAGCAGGCCCTGCTATCGGAGCAGCGGTGACGTAAAACCAGATGGATAGATGGACCAACGGTAGATGTAAAAATAAGAAGGTGTTTACCGATAGCTGATGGCACAAAACAAGTGGAAGGAGCACAAGTGGTCCTGAGGTTGTCTGAAGATACAAAGGAGCAGTGTGCTGCTCAGTCCTGGACGGGAGTTGGCTGCGATCATGTGGCTTTGGGACGTGTGACACTTAAAGAGAAGGGAGATAGACCCTCCATTATTGGCTGGCATATCTAAAGTCTAAATGAGCCCATTGACTATTGATTGGGTACTTTCATAATAATATGAGGGTGTCACTGATGGGGGAAGAGTACCGTAAAATAGTCAAGTGTACTACGTAACTGCCTTACTCATCAGACATGAAAGTTAGCCTGACATGCTGAAACGCTGTTTGGCCATTAAGTTACTTTTACTAAATAAAATAACAGCGTGTATTATACGTGCATGTATACTACTGGCTAATTAGTTTTCAGAACCACTGACATAATATGACCTACAGTGGGATGAAAAAATGAATAATAAAGTTGGCAAAATAGGGAAACCAAAGCATTCACCCGAACAGATAAGAATGATAAGAATCATAAAAAATAACTCAGATGGAACACTAGGTCTTGCACAAGAGTGTGTTGAAGGGGGTTATATTCGTGCGAGCAGAGCTGTGAGATTGACGTCAGGTGACGGCCGGCAAGCTGACTGCAGAGGGACTCAGAGCGACTCTGTAACACCATCTTAGCTAAGGCCACTTTGAGCTAAGAGAAAGGAAGAGGGAATTCATTTTATCTGTGCGAGCGTAATAGGGAGACTGTATCAGGGCATCTGAGGAGCTTGGTGCAATAAGCACGCACGTTTCCAATCTCTCCTGCGGAGAAGCCCAGCTCTACAAACAAGGACTGGCCCTCCAGGCGCTGTGTGGAGGCTACAATCAGCCCATTCTCCCAGGTTACCGCGGGGAGGGGGGCGCACATCGTGCTTGGGACGGGACAATCGGCCCTCAGAGGAGCCACTTAATTTTATTTGTTCCACTTGATAGTCATGGTGGGATCATGCTGCTCATTCTCTGTCCTGCCGGATCTTTGGTCGGCCATCATTAGCCCAGAGCTGTGGATCTGTGAGCCCAGGTCACCACCCCTCCTGCAATTAGCCCGGAGCTGTGGATCCATGAGGCCGGGTCTCCACCCTACCTGCAATTAGCTCGGAGCTGAAGATCCATGAGGCCAGGTCTCCACCCTACCTGCTATTAGCCCGGAGCTGTGGATCCATGAGGCCGGGTCTCCCCCCTACCTGCAATTAGCCCAGAGCTGAAGATCCATGAGGCCGGGTCTCCCCCCCTACCAGCCATTAGCCTGGAGCAGAGGATCCGTGAGCTCAGGTCTCCACCCTCCCTGCTTTAACCCCGACCTGCAAGCATGCAAACCCTGGTTGCCCTCGTTAACCTGTGTAACCCACTTCATTTAAATATGTCTGTTTAAGAGCTTTATTATATGAGGGGAAATATTGTGCACCAGTACCTAGATCGTCACTAAAACTATAGGGTATTTTAAGTCCCCTATATAAAGACAGAGGAAGTGACAACCCCACTGAATCTTCGACAAATTAGCAGTCAGGGACAAGTGTTCTTCTCCTTAGGCTTCTCACAAAAACTGCTGGCATGAATAAGCAGCACGACCCCTCCAGTACATAAATCAGAATATCGTGCACTGATTCCAAATTACACGGCCGAAGTTTAAGAAGCTTGGGGGGGATTAGCAAACCTGAAGGTGACCGGCCCTTTAGCAAAAACCAGACTACCGTCCCGTTTTTTTATGCAGACCACCCATCCCCTCCAGCTCCGCGTACCCCACCCTGCATCAATGACAGAGACCTGTCAGGACACCTGCAGGCTGTGGATGCTGATGATTCATAGGACTAGCATGCCCACAATTCCGTGCGGCACCCTGGCTACACCCCACAGAACATGAAAGTGGGCAAGACAATAGTGCTTACTTGTTCATTCCCATCTCAACACCAGCTGTATTTGACTTTCAGGCAAACATGTGATTTTCCTCATTAATCTCAGAAGCCCTGGAACATCTGGGAATTTACATCAGTGTTATGTTCCCTCTTTATGGAATCCTTCCATAAAGGATTCTAAATCCCAATAATAGCATTTTGTCTTCCATATTGAAAAACAAAATGCTGGAATCAATGTCCACTCAATACAATATATATGTTAAATTATACATAAATCAGAAAGGTCACATATTTAACTAACCCAGCTGACTTATGCTACTTGGGTATCTGATGCATGTTAAGTACTGAACAGCAAATTTCCAAAACTCACAGTCCCCGGGATATGCTGTTGAGAAAATTTCTGTGGACTTTAGGAAATTTAATGAAAGCTCTTCGTTGTATTACACACGGGGAAAGAGAGTTTTGGTCCCTGGTACAGTAACGTGTGACGAGGAAGCCAAGCTTAAGGTCATTGGAGGTCTCATCTAAAAAAATCGTAAATTTGTTCTTAGATTTTATGCTGTGGACCTTAAACAAACCGGAGCTTAAACATCCACCACTGAGCGTTCCTGTATGGCTCCAGACTCGCGTCCAGATCAATGGAAACCGATGTTTCCGGCCCTGGCCCTGGGCTGGGCCTCCTCTCGCACGTGGAAGGAGACCCAGTGAAGGTTATAGGCTGAGAACAGAGCAGGAGTTGAGTGGATGGCTTTTCACAGGTGCAAAATCAGCTTTTACTCTTTAAAGTTAACACCCACCCAGCCAGCCAGCCAGCCACCCTGGCAAATGAAAGGCCGGGGACACTCAGGCTCTTCAAAGCAAGTGGCGTGTCGCTGCAGATCAATATAGGACCCATGTGTTACATTTGGTGTTTGTTTGAAGTCCGAAACAGGTTCACAGGGGGAGCAGGTTCACCCCTCGGGACACATTACTTAGTCGTTATACGTAATGAAGAAAAGATATGAATTTGCAGGTCTGCCTTTAATTAAGAAAGGAAGAATGTTGTATATCTGTACAGTAAAATGTCAACAGTTTCCCCTGAAAGCAGGGGCTTTTAAGGGAACTTTAACTGCAGCAAAATCCCATGCAACCTGCATTTTAGTATTTGTTTTGGGTTTATACCTACATATTTCTGGACATAATACATCATATTACAGCACCAATTTAAATGATAAAATGGAATAATAACTCTACTCTAGTCTAAGCCCCCTACCCAAAACTCAAGACAGGAAAAGGGGAAATTCGCACAGCGACTCTCTAGGCTGCCGAGTGAACCTGAGGGTCAGGTGACGCTTCAGACCCCATGGTGGGAATTCGCCCGAGAGAGTCTGACATCACGGTGACGGGTAGACCAGGATGACAACAGGCCGGTAATTAGCCGACCGGCTGACGTCAGGACGGCCTCCAGCTTTTGGCTGCCCAAGAATGACCCGGGGGGGAGAGACACACACTGCCCCATGTTAGTTCATTAACTGCTGTAATCACTTACACTCTACATTGCCTTACTGCAGTTATTAAAAGCACTTGAGACCCAACGGAGGCCAATAACACATCCTGTCGACCTTCTTTCCTTGACCCTTCCAGCCAAGCCAGGAAACACACGCTGTTATTAGTATTAGAACCCCCCACCTTTCCCCCGGTATATACTCACTCACTCACACACACACACACACACACACACACAGGGCTGCGGCCATTTGTAAGGAGTCTCACTTTTCACTCAAATACCACAGCATTTTAACTGCAAATAACTCTGCCAGGATGCAGTGGGCTTCCCCCAGTGAATGCAGGCTGCTGTCATGTGCATAACACTTTACAGTCCTATATGAATGCAAATGCCTGGTGATTCATGCCTCATTTGGAAGACAAAGAGCAGGTACCCACGCTAGCGGCAGACCTGTAGCGCTAATTAACAGAGCCAGACTAATGAGTGAGTCCTGTCACGCCCCGGCCTCTGCCTAGACACGCAGCAAGAAAACTCGCAACATTTTTAAATACACTTCCTGCATTTTTATTTAAATTGTGTAAAAAAAACACCGCTAGGCCATTCAATAATTCATTCAAGTCTGTCTCTCACGCAGTATAGATACACACCTCTCATTCTCACAATACATTCAAATATATAAAAATATAAATGGGAGGGGGAAACATATTTCGAAACGAACAATATGTAACTGCCAAATCTAGGTAAGGCACTTTAAGAAGTATTGCTTTTTTTTTTGGAGTGCTCTTAAACAGTCGTCGCATTATGGCTGAGCAACAGGTTTAAATACTTTCACTCTTTCAAAAATCGAGAGAAAAGGAATCACTTCTTGCACACGTCCCCTATACAGCAATGGCTTCAGATACTCCTTAAGGTCGACGTCCTCCGGTGGTGCGTCCGGGCACCGCGCAGGACGCCTTCTGTGCAATGGTTGCAAGGTGCTGATGGAGATTTGGTATAGGCGGGCTTCCCACATGTCCCGTCGGTGGGCGGCAGGCGACCCTCACCGCTCGCGACAATCGAAACACGGCGGGAGGCCCAATTGTACACTTACAGTATGACCAATGTAGGCACTTGGCATTATTCAAAAAAACACTGATTGCTTCACAATGTAAAAAAAAACACTGTTAAAATGAAATGAATGAGACAGCTGATATTTGGAAAAAAAATTGAAATACCATTGAAATATATAGATTTGGCTTTTCAGTCACAGAGAGTCTGCATGGTGTAGGAGGGACTCCACTCTGTCCCTTCTCAGTGTGCTACACAACAACCAGATTCCTCGTGCTTGTGCAGGAGAGACATTCTGGAGAAGGTTTTGGAGCAGTTCTTGCACTGGTACTTTTTCACATCGGAATGAGTCTGTAGGTGCGCCCTGAGATTGGACCGGTCGGCGAATGCTCGGCTGCAGTGCGGACAGGAGAAGGGCTTCTCCCCTGCGGGACAGATTGATCAGAAATAGCACATTAACAAACGGCACTGACAGAGCCCCATCCAGCACCTCCGCCCAACAGCCACAGAGCGTCCCGACTCAACTAGCTGTTAACATGCCCTCAGGCTGCTGCAATCAGATCCCTTCAGTACTCCATACAATAACAGCACTGCTAAAATAATTGCAACCTGCACCCAGTCCTACCATCATTTGCTTATTGTATGCTGCCACCAATCAAGCCCCCACAGATTTTGTCCCGCTTAACCAACTTTTTGGGTAGAGAAATCTAAAACAATTTCTCAATCTGTTCACCAAAGCGTGCAGGCAGGTGTAAGAAGTGGAGGTAAAGAACCCAGTAGCCAAGACCCAGCTTCCTTGCTTACCCGTATGCGTGCGGATGTGGCCCTGCAGCAGCCAGGGTCTGGAGAAGGCTTTGCCGCAGATCTTGCAGACGCAGGGCAGCGTGTGCGTCCTGATGTGCATCTTCAGGGCCCCCAGGCTCACATACTCCTTTTCACAGTATTTGCAGCTGAAGGACTTCCTGGCCTGCGCGTCGCAGTGCAGCTGCTTGTGCTTGAGCAGTCCCGAGTAGGTGGAGTAGGACTTGCTGCAGAGCGCGCACTGGAACTTCTCGGCCTCGGCGGCGTGCGGCTCGGACAGCTTCGGGTGCAGGCGCTCGTCCTCGTCGCTGCACGGGCTCTCGGAGCCGCTCTGCGCTTTGGAGGACGTGTCGGAGAGCGGAGGGGGGCTCAGCCGGCCGAGGGACGACGGGTATCCGGAGATCGGGGACAGGTCGCTGGGCAGCGGCGACAGGGGCAGGCTGCTGGTAGTCCATACCGTGATGGGATTGTAGGCTACCGAGCTGAGGATCTCCGGCTGGGGGATGGCCGGGGCCGGGAAGGACTTGTACAGATACGGCGCGATGAACACTGCGTGCAGGAGGAAGGCGCACCATGAGCAACGTGACAGTAACAGCTAGCATTAAAGAAAAAGTGTACAACCGGCTCCAGAGGCTGGGACTTTTAAGTTTATTTTAGCATAAAGTTAAAACAATCATATCAAAGATCAGAAAAAAAAATATATACTCCAGAATAATAAATCCGATAATATACTCCGATAATAAAATCCGAATAGAAACACTTTGAAAAAAAAAAAAAAAAACAGAAAAAGGAACCCGAATTCCAAGACAGGAGGATTAATGCCAAAGTTACAAAGTAATGTTTAAGTTATAATAAAGTAACGCGCAGTGCCTCTGGCTTTAATGCCAAAGTTACAAAGTAATGTTTAAGTTATAATAAAGTAACGCGCAGCGTCTCTGGCTTTAATGCCAAAGTTACAGAGTAATGTTTAAGTTATAATAAAGTAACTAGGGAAATAACAATAAAGCCTTTACCTGCGGTACTGTCCAGCTCGCTGTAATTTGGTTTCTTAGCGGAGTTAAAATGTTTCTTCACGAGGAAAGAGCGCGGCATGGTGGCGGAGACGCACAGACAGAGTCAGAGGGAAGGCTGCCGTGTAAATATAACGGTCCCGGCCCGGGGTGGCGGATAGTCCGGGGGAGGAAGGCGGACAAGTGCAGCGCCGCGGCCAGTCGCCAGTCGCTCTGAGAGCCGCTTAGTGCGGTAAATAGTCCCGGTCAGGTGCAAGGGCGGGGCCGCCGCCGCCTCATTAGCATAGCGCTCCGCCGCCGCCCAATCACAGCCCGGGCCGCGCTGACGTCGCAGGCCGAGGGGGCGGGGCCTGGGGTCCACCTTCTGGCGAGACAGGTGTTTGTCGGAGAAGCGGCAGGCTGGCGGGTCGCGGTGCCGGGGCTGGTCGGGGAGAGGAAGCGCGCTTACCGCCCGGGGACTGGTCCTCCCTGCGGGGGAATGGGCTTCGGCGCCGTGCGGGAAAGTTCCCGTCCTCTTGTGGGACCCTGGGGTAGCTGTCGGGGGGAAGCGGGCTGTCCGCGAAGCGGCGCAAAAATTCCCCATTGAAAAGTGTTACAGTTGCAGTTTTTATCCCCAGAGGCCAAGTTCAACAAGATTAACGTCCCAATTATGTAAATTAATACTGTATAGACATAGGTCATCTATATAATCAGCATGCACCAGCAAGAATTCCGATTAATCGCAGCTTTATAGCTGCGATACTTTAAATAAATGCACCCGTGCTTATATACCACAGGAAACATTTACGATGAAAAGTGCAGAAGAATAACACCACCAGTCAGGCATGAAAGAAAGCATTCAGGAATAGTGAAATTATTAAAACGATCAGCAACATGTAGGTATAACCATTGACTAGGTGACAATTGGGGGAAATAAAACTCTTTGGGTAGCCCCTTTTCCTCTCTCGGCGTCCCCCTGCTTGCAGGTGGCGCAGGGCTTTCCTCATTGCGTCATTTCCCCAGCGCCCCTTGTACCTGTGGGACGGACTCCTCTCTGCCGCCCCCTAGTGTTCGCGCTGCGGAACGGCCCAGTCTATGCGCTGTACCTTCACGTGTTTACACAAACAGAGGACAGCGACGCCTACCGGTGTGCGATGGAAAACGCCACGGAGACGCGACTCTCTCTGTATTCCACCAACATCTTTGTAATTACTTTGCATTATTTATGCAAGAATAACACTATAGTATTCATAGTTTCTCTGTAATATTTATTACACCATTTTCATTATGTAAAAATACTTGAGACAACCCAGGATTTGAAAACTATGGGCAACGTCATTTATTGTTGTGTTATAGCGCCACCTCTCGGGACAAATATTTTTTTCACGGTTGTATAACTTATGCAGGATTTTTGTAAGATTGCAAAAAGATGTTCAGTATCAATAGTTTGTCGAAGCTTACGCTTGGGTTTAACGTCCGTTTCAGCCGTGTATACTAAATATTGTTGCCGTTATAACAATATATAGTAGATATAAACCAATGCTTCTAATTCTAAATAGGTATATTTTATTTCCAGGCTGAGTTACCTTTTACGTCATGCAGCAACTGAAATCGATCCCATTTTAATGCAACTAAACAAATCTACAATAATAAACAAAATATTCAGAAAGCTTTGTGAGTCCCTTTGCAAAACGTATCCCGTAAGAAATAATGCTAAAGCTATTAAGCTATATGCTGCATTATGCTAATAAGCATATAACAGGAAATAACTTTATCGCCACTTTATTTATATATAATTTATTTATTACTGATAATACAAAGTCGTTAGAAATTCAGAAAGAATTTAAATACGTTTTTTAAGAGAGAGGTCTCAAAAATTTTTCTTTGCATACATGTCCTGTTGAAAGGTGACTTTTCCTTCAAGTGTTTACAAAATTCAACAGGCAGCCCTGTAATATTTTCCTATACACTACACAATCCATTCATTATTTCCTCTCCTCTAACATCTTGCTGTTGACAAGATGCCGATAATAATCCCCACAGCAAAAATCCGCCAGACTTCGCCGTAATGATTTGTGTTTCTTGAGCCGACGACAGTGCTTGGAGTGCGCCACAGACGGAGCTTTGGATTGCGACCACAGATCTCTATTTCCAGAAAACCTTTCCCCCACATCGTAAGTGGGTCACTCTCCTTCTTCCTGGCAAACTCCAGCTGTGCCTTGGTTATTTCTGAGCAATAGACGCTTCCTTGCCACCCTCTCATACCAGCTAGTCCTACACTGAGCTCCTGGTATTCTCAGATGGTTAATTTTAATCCGCCCTCAGCTCCTACACTCCCTCGTCCATCCTGCGTGATATCTGGCTTCCCCATGGCCTCCATCACGAGTCTCCTTCTGTAGATGCGGAGTTTTGAAGGATGGCCGTTTGGCAGACAGTGTCAGGATGGTGTGTTGCAGCTTCCACGTTTAGTCTTTGGTCATTAATCATTAGCCATCAGTCATGCTCACTGTCACGCCCAAATATGTTCATATTGTTTAGTGAACTTAGTGACACTCTCTATGAAGTCCACATTCATAAAGTATCATAAACATGGCTATAACTATTTATAAAAAAGTCATAACACATTAGTTGTGTACATTATGCATTATGAATGCTCCTTGAAGCTGTCATCTACAATGCAGTATAGATACCTTTATAATGCAGTACAAAGCATCCTTTATGCATTATAATGGTCAGTATAAGCATTATTGATGCTTTGCACTGCATGATAAAGGAATCTATAGCCATGTTTATAATGCTTCATGAATGCATTATTACTTGTTATGAATGTATTTATAAAATACTAAAATCATGGCCTTAAGTAAAGTGTTACCGTAAACTTTTCTCATTTTGTATTTTCTCTGCTCTTTAGTCTCAACTTTAACAACTTATATCCAACTTAGTGCCCAGCTCTGATCCCTATACAAATTGTGTTTTTTATTTAGAAGATGTGACAGTCATTTTTATGATGCGTAGCTAATGATGAAATGATTGAAATGATGTGTGTCTGAGAGGAAGCTTGTATGTATTACAACGTCAGTGTGGTTAGGGCACCCTGACCTTTATGCGAGAGGCTCAGTACCAGCAGAAGCTCTAAATGCATTTTAAAACGATTGTCTTTTAAGCTTTTACGTGTGAGCAGCTACAGACAAGTTTTCGTTTATATACTAGTACTTGAAATATGATGTCTATGATGTATGATGTCAATTAATACATAAGTAAACTTTTAGTTCCTGTTTTAATATTTACTTTAGTATATTTTAAAGATATATGCAAGTGTCGTATATTATAAATCTTCATGAAATGGAAAATAGTGGCATATTGTTTTTACAACAAAAAACTGAACAACAGTTATGAACTACTTACCCAAAATGCTAATGACACAAAACACAAAGCAATCATTATAGAGCATTAAAAGAATCATCAGGATTTTGAGAAATCATAGCCAAAGCCAGCACTTAAACCCCATAAAATCCACGGCGTGATCTAAATATTACTGTCCGTCAACTCTGTCTACTTAATGTGACAGAGGTGGAGTAGAAATGCATGCAAAGCTCTTACAGACATACCCACAAAGACAGAATACAGTATTTGCTTCCAAAGTCCTATCTACAAAGCATCGTCTCTCGATAGTGACTGCTTCTGTAGATTAAACACCTAGGCTTAAAAAAAATGTTAGATATTTTTGCATGATTAAGGTGAATGCATTGTGTTATTTCCATTTATTAGAATTCGGGTGTGATACATGGAGGTGGCAGTGCGGTGCGGTGG
>JAODKN010000079.1:9610441-9624904 GCA_026774425.1 Petrocephalus zakoni
TTTATTATATTATATATATATATATTATTTATTATATTATATATATATATATATATTTTTTTTTTTACATCCACAAACAACATGTGCATAAATGTAACTCTGGTACACATGAGCTATGCAGATAAAAATAAGGACAGTTTATCTTATGCAGTGTTCTTTCTGATTCTTTGTTGTCTAATAATACATGTAATTATTACTAGGACTGTCAGTTAATGCATTTTCTAAAATATGTTATAATTTGTTGAAAACATATTGCAATTATGTTCACTTATAGGGAAAAAGTCATTAATACATTATCAAGCAAAGTAGCCTTCTGTTGCTGGGATAATTGTTCGAGTACCAAAACGTTAAAGTGGATAACAGGATTTCCCCTAGTAGACAATCTATAACAAGATTTACTTTGTATATTCCTTAAATAAATAAATGCTACAATCTAACAGTACAAAATTACTATAGTAAGCACTTTAATTATTTATGGGAAAGAAAAGAAAAAGGGCAAAGCAAGTTACAGTGCAAAGTAAAAATGTGAAATAATGGGGAACAGCGGAGGGAAATTAAGTATAGATATAAGTATAAGTATAGTATAGTACAAGTAAACTACGTATAATAAGTATAGTGTAGTACAAGTATACTAAGTATAATAAGTATAGTGTAGTACAAGTATACTAAGTATAATAAGTATAGTGTAGTACAGTGACAGGGAGCCACCTCTGCATCCCTCCTGTGCTTATACATCAAGGGCATGAACAATAAGTAACAATAAGTTACTGTAAATGCAGTCAGGCAGCGCTATGTTCGACAAGTTTGCATTTGTGGATAAAGCCAGGATAACTGATAATGAGACTTCGTAATCTGTGGATCTTAAATTAAAACTTCTGTATAATGTAATAAAGAAGCAGCAGATGAGAGCATAATGTTTCCATCTATGTACGTTTTTAAATATTTGAGTTTGAAGTGTTAAAAGTGTGACTTTTATGCCCTCGCTGTTCCCAATAGCTGAGTCAAATTCGCCATTCAAAAGGCACCTTTGTAATGTGTCATGTAATGAGCGATAAAAAGCAAAGGATTTTATTTAGTCATTAAAGAATGTTTTGTTTTCCTCTTGTTTTCAGCCTCTATTTCTGCCTTCATCAAGTGTCATAAATCAACCCATCAGACAGCTCCCTAAATGCGTTGTCCTGACCTCTACAGTAGGTTGTCTGAGTGTGTTAACACGATTAAAAGCTAAAAATGGGTTATTATTTCATTCTGTTTTCTGTCTTTATGAAGTGTCATAAATCACCCCCCCAAAAAAGCATTGTCCAAATCGGACTTCTGATCAGAAATATACGGAAGTGACTGTGGTAAACTCAAACCCCCGAAACACATGATGAGAATAGATGGACGACAGGGTAGAGAAAGTTCAATAAATGCATTGTCCTGATCTCTACAGTAGGCTGTGTTAACACGATTAAAAACTAAAGATGGGTTATTACTTTAAAATTAATTAACGTATTAACGTCAACGCATTAACGTGTTGGGTTTGACAGCCCTAATTATTACAATACATATTATTTATGCAAAGAGAACTCATCAATGGATGTTAAATTGTTCAATGTAGTAAACAACTGGAGTTTAATGCTTATGTGCTAATACGTTTTACTTATAATGCAGAATTTCCCCTCGCTGTTTTTGAAATATTTTTACAACATTATACTACAGCATTTTGTATTAATATAACATGTAAGCTGAGTGAGTGGTAAATATGTCATCTCACAATTGCTAAAGCACAGCCTGTGTGTCTAATAGCTTAAGCTAGGCATTGAATGTGTAAACACTATGTGCAAAAAACAGCTATGTATTATACCCATATCCATGAGTACAACCTTAAACTACCAAAGGCAGTATTTCTGAACTCCGATGTTTACATACACATTACATAAATTGATTTAGAGGATGTGCATGTGTGACAGATAAAATACATAGTGTACATGCATATAGCCGTCACGGAACCGCCAGGACAAACTTTAGGTAAAAGTGCTGTTAGGCTGAGCTTCCAGTGAGTGAAGAGTAAGCACTGAAAGAGCAATAGTTATGCAATACATCACATAGCATTCAAGTCAAAGCAGCTAGTGGTCTACATTCCTACTAGACATTGCATTTCCAATTTGATACATTTGATATGCAATGTGTAAGGAATTAACCCTGCAGGGAGATCATCGCTGATCGTTGAATTTAAATCATTTTTTCATCATATTCATTTTTCTCAGTCTCAGCTACAGCTATAGCCACCAAATTAAAATCAACACTCGCTGGGTCATTTGTTAAGGGGAAGAACAGCACTCAGTATTACATATAGACAGGAGGATTCACTTAGTAGCAATTAGGGATTTTATATAGTTCGATGAGGTGGAAGACTGACCACCTTTTACTATTACTTTTAAATTATAAATGTACTTGTTAAAAAACTCATGTCATGAGTGCTCTCTTGGGGTCTCTGAGCACATCCAGCTCTGGCACAAAAACTGGTCTCCTACAACCACAGACACCGACGAGCGCTCATTGAAGATCTCTCTGCCTCATTTTACTGCCGCAGGAAATCATTTTACTTCCTCAGCTCTTGGTGGAAATTATGCATGAAAGGACAATCCATGTCGACTGCTGAAGCTTGACAATAATTTCTAATGGCTAACACAAGTAAACAAGTCTAGGTGAGGCCACACATACCCAAGTGAATGACAAGCACAAAGCCTCCAAATCGAGAAATTATAAACAATCCTTATGCAATATTTAGCATATTAAATGATATTCACAGCAAAATGTGCTGGGTGTTTTATTAATGAGCCTGTGTGAGGGATCACAACTGAGAAGGCAAACAGGATCCAAAGCGGCTGGCAGACGCAGAAGTAGGAGGGACCGGCAAGGAGCAGGCAAGAGCCGGGCAAACTCGGGCACTATGGACAGAAACGGGATCAGGCAACCAGACAGACTGACAAGTAATCATTAGGATAAAACACCCGCACTCTCCGAAACTGAGATATCGTATCTGCCCGACACAACTCTAGCACATAAATAGAGAGTTTAATTAAGACAATCAGTTACAGCTGTGACAGTGGTATAGCCAATAATAGGGAACACTGGTGATCTAGGGTACGGGATGAACAGGGTCTCCCTGATTGGGTCGTTCTCGCCGGCAAGAATCCCCCAGGGGGCGTGGCTATCAAGTAGGCGGATCCATAGATGAAACTGATGGAATCCTCCTGGGCTGGTCCATGACAGACAAATAATGTGTTGATTACGAATTTAACCGACATTGGGGAATAATGGCATCTATTCATATATCAGTCAGGCAAAGATATACTGCTGTCAGCTACAGCAGCCAAATTCCACATGCATCATTAATGGATGGTGAAACTTGTGAGTGAGTCCTTTTGGGGCCAGTTGCCAGCTTGTTTATTTTTTCCTGAAGATTTGTTTGTCCTGTTTTTTTTTTAATTACTTTTAAAAACTAATAAAAACTTTCTATTAAAAACTCCAGCCACTATAAAAGCTTTGCACAGCTCTGACGAAGCAGACAGGACTTTTCTGCTCTCTGTGGGAGTAGCTCTGCTGTAGCCGCCCACAGGAAGGCCGCACACATCATGAATAATATGGGGGAACGCCCTCGGGAGCCTCATCCCCGGAAGAGTGGGAACTGCCGGGGAGCCAGTGGGGTCAGGCCTGCTGGGAATCAGAACTGGTGTGGTGCTCAGGGGTCCTCTTGTTTTCTGAAACCCCCTAATCTGAGGCGGCCCATCCGGGTAGGTGCATGGAATGTATTGTCTCTTCGGCATGATGGCCATCTTTCTCTGCTGTCAGAGGAGTTTCATAGACTCCACATTTCAGTAGCGTCACTCTCTGAGGTACACAGACTGGGAAGTGGCCAGATCTCTGTATGTGGGACACCTGTTATTGGTCTGCCATTCTCAGGGAGTAGCTGTTGTTATAGCAGATCGGCTCCTCCCATAGGTGTCTGAAGTCGCTCCTTTTGACAAGTGTATAATGGGCACTTTTTAAGGCATTTTCTATAATGGGCACTTTTTAATGGGCACTTTTTAAGGCACTTTCTATAATGGGCACTTTTTAAGGCACTCGGGCACTTTCTATAATGGGCACTTTTTAAGGCACTCGGGCACTTTTTAAGGCACTTTCTATAATGGGCACTTTTTAAGGCACTTGGGCACTTTTTAAGGAACTTTCTATAATGGGCACTTTTTAAGGCACTTGGGCACTTTTTAAGGCACTTTCTATAATGGGCACTTTTTAAGGCACTCGGGCACTTTTTAATGGGCACTTTTTAAGGCACTTATTAATGGGCACTTTTTACTGGACACTTTTTAAGGCACTCAGGCACTTTTTAAGGCACTTTTTAATGGGCACTTTTTAAGGCACTCAGGCACTTTTTAAGGTACTTTCTGGGTGTCTTGTCTGTTGTCTCAGCACATGCTCCAATGAGGGAGAGTGATGGCTCAACGAGGGAGGTGTTAAATACTCAGCTTTGCTTGGTGGTGCTTGGGTGACTTCAGTGCGACCACTGGCACTGAGCGGGCTGGCCATGAGGATTGGGTCGGTCGCCATGGGTTGGACGACTGTGGTGAAAGTGGCTCCATGTTCTTTGACTTTGCTAAAAGTCAGGAGCTGCAGATCACTGGATCTTGATTCCAGCACCCTGAGCCACATCGTTGGACCAATACTGGTGGTGTAGCGAAGGAGATCGATCACAACCTTGTGGGCAGATGCTGGAGGCTCCTACAGGACTGCAGGGTCTACAGAAGTGTCCAGCTTGTGAATTCTGACCACAAAGAATTGTTGTTGCTACTCTGAAGATTCATTCAGCTTAGGTTCAGTAGATTATCACCTACTAGGAGAATGAGGCTGGACATGGCCAGACTACAGGATCAGGCTGTTTCTACAGAGTTTGCACATAGTTTGTATGAGGAACTTGCAGACTTTGGTGAGACTTCTGATCCTGATGTGGGAGGCCTTCCATGACAAGACCCTGAAGGTTGCTATGGGTTGTGTTGGTATTGCTGGTGTTCCCAGAAGAAGGTTCTTCTTGCAGGGAACCCTGGATGTCACCGAGAGGAGTCGCAATGCAGGGCTTGATGGTGACTCCAGTCTGTACCGGGAACTGACAGGGAGGACTGTGAGGGCCCTCACGACAGATAAGGAGCTGTTTGTTAGAGGAATCCGCCAGCAAGTGACACACAATCTATGGTTAATCTATGATCAACCCACATCCTGCTTACAGAGGAATCGAAGCATTAAAATGCATTCAAATATGTTCCTCAGAGAGTCACAATCAGGGCAGGTGATGGAACAGTCCTTACAGATGACAACGCAGTTGTGATCCGCTGGTCCACTGACTTTGAGCAGCTGATCCTCTGGCCAGGCCGATGGACATCTCTGGGTCAATAGTTCTTGAGGCTGAACCATCCAAACTTACTCGCCTAGGTTGCAAATTGCACAAGTGGTGAACTAGCTTGAGGTCGGAAAGGCCACAGGAATCTGAGGTGAACTTCTCCAGGCTGGTGAATGAATATTACATTTATATAGCACTTATCAAGACACCCAAAGCCCTTTATAGAAGCAATGGGGAGCCAGTTCAACCACCACTACTGTGTAGCACCCACTTGAATGATGCGATGGCAGCCATTCTGTGCCAGTACGCTCACCACACAGTAGCAAAGGTGGTGAAGGGGCAGGAGAGAATTCACCAATTATAGATATAGGGGATGATTAGCGGGCCAGACTTGATAGGGCCACAGTGGGCAATTTTAGCAAGGGCATTGAGGTACCACCCCTACTCTTTTTAAATATGCCCAGGGACCTTGTTGAGCTCAGAGAGTCAGGATCTCGGTTTTACATCTCATCCAAAGGATGGCACCATTTGTACAGCACAATGTCCCAATCACTGCACTGGGGCATTCGGATCCACACAGACTACAGGATGGGCTAACCAGCTGGCCGTACCAACACCTCTTCCAGCAGCAGACCAACTTTCCTAGGTGGGTGTCCCATCCAAGTTGTGGCTACACCCAAACTTAGCTTCTGAGGGAGTAGTCTGAGCTGCAAGTTGTTTGGCTGTCCTCCTGACATTGCGAGCAGTCTTTGTTTCCATTTGGGAGATGGGCTATTAAGACAGTATTTAGTATCACAGCACATTTTCTACAACTGCTTATCCACTGCAGGATCAGAGTGACGATAGATCTTACCCCAGAAATCCCAGGAGACACTCTGGACAGGCCATCATAGGGCACATAATACATTTGCACCACTACAGACAGCTTTTAATGGAAAACCAGAACACCTGGAGGAAAGCCATGGACATCAGGAGAACATGAAAATTCTATCCAGATACAGAAAGGGCAGATATCAGACCCATAACCCTGAAGGAGTAAGACGTAAGATTTGCTGCCAAATGAGCCACTGTTTTGGCTTCAGCTTAATTTTGTAAATATACCGAGCGTAACATTCATAATCTAACAACAGCCTGCGTGTGGCAGGAGCCTAATCTTTGCGAATTCACTCAAAAACATAAAAAAACCTGAAGAAATTCCTGTTAGTCTTATAACACTGCACACAAATCATAAAATGTCAAACAGCTTAGCTTTTTTAATTTTTTATTTTAAACCATTCCCATTTGGTGGCTGTGGATTTTGCTGTAATTATTCCCACAGGGTATTAAAACTGCATAAAAGCTCACACTGAAATGGACGCTTTTGAAATCATACACACATAAAAAAAAATGATATAAGACATTGTCTGCTTTAAACCACATGCAGAAATATGTGTGTGATCTTGGTAATTCGGTTACATTTGTTCTATTAGTTTATAAACCAGCCAACAGTGTTTGAGTGAAAGCAACAACTAAAATTTTTTTTTCTGTGACATCCAGATTGATGTTGGGGATTACTGCGCAGAATCTCTCCCGTTTAAGATAAGATACCTTTCAATCGTATTTTCCAACAGGAGAAGTTATCTGCTTTTGACATTTTGCGTCGTTTTAATTTCGAGGGTGCAGGGCTAACCCCGATATTTTTAAGGACGCTCAGCCCGGTCCGACAAAATAAAATGGCAGACAAAGCTGCCCTTTGTAATAGCGTCACAAAAGCCGTGTATTCCTCGGGAGCAAGCTGCGTATAGTAAGCCATCACCTAGGGCTAACCGGCTTCCTTTTACCACGCACAGCGGAGACCACGCATGCAAATGAAGGCTCCTTTAATCCAGGCAACACTGTTCAAGTAATATCCCTCGGATTCGTGGAGGCTTTACACAGATCACCCTGGAAGACGGCTAATTAATACAAGACTCTGCCATCAGCTTTAAGCCATTTGTAAGACCGGCTCCGGGTGGGATGGTGAACGCAATCGTGTAGCATGAGGATGGGAGGGAGGAACTGGAACTTTGGTGAGGGACAAGGATGGAGAGGAGATTAATGAGTTTAAAAAGGGGAGGGGGAATTTAAACAAATATTTCAGTGTCAGCATTAGGGGCACACAAGAAAAAAAGACAGATGTTCAGTTATGGAAATGGACTCGGGATGAGAAAAAGCTTGTGCTTTTTGTAGCATGAAAAAACAGCTCAGTCATGTTTAATAATGGAAATGAAAGACGGGAAAAGTAAACGAATGTGCCTTTGTAAGCTTAATTTTAAGCATCAAATGGTGGCCATTTAAGTAAGTGCTGCCGATTATGGGGTAAGAAGAAAAGGCCTCTATTTCTGGGAGTATTGCTTTTAATGTCCCTGATTGGCCAAGCCGCGAAGAATCAATGCAGTAAGAGGTGTAGGAAAGGGCAGCACTGGCGGCGCAGCGCACAGACGTCGCCTTAACAGCGTCACACATTTCTCTGAGATGATTGAAGACGGCGCGTCAGAGAAGGCGGGGAGTGGTATTACATCAAGCCGGGAGTCGTTTCGGGCAGAAGAACAAGTGCGGGGCAGAGTGTGTCTCTGACTACCAACTGAAAAGCGGCGAGTGCCCACTTCATTAATCACGTCTGACGTTTACAGCCAAGGCCGTGAAATGACCACGGACGTCACGACTCATCTCGGGCGCCTCGCTTCTCCGAGTATGTGGAGCGAAAATAATAAAGCCGCATCCTTCTCTGCAGGATGTCGGCAAGGGCGACGCCGAGAGGCGGCTGGTCCCGCGGATCCTAGCTACATGTTGATTATATGTCTTGTCGATAATCCCTTTTTCAATTAAAGGCAAACGGAGGGGCGAAAATTACTGATGTCATCCCCCCCGACTCCTCGTCTACTGATCTTTTTATAGAAATAATCCAGTTAGCTCCTCATCACGGGGCTTTTATCGTTAGGTTTAAATTCCGTACTTTTCTTTGAATACTTTCTAAAGCCTGAAGTAATTGCTGCTGTATGGATTAAAACTAGTCACATAGATATCGGAGGAGAGGGATGTCACCTTATTGTGATGGCCGGCCTTTCAGAAAGCCGCTTCTTTTTGTAAGAAACGCTCAGCGGAAAGATCAGCGCCGTGCCAAAGAGACAGAGCATGAAGTCAGGGACGGACTCAAAACCACTTCTGCTAACTCTATAAACCCGTATCTGTCTTATTGTCCCACTTTCACTGTTTAATGTTTTATGACGCTGATTTTTTTGTACCTCTTAACAAAGTATAACGTTTTTTTTTTTTTGCCGGGTTATTACAAATTTTAAAGATATATTATTTAGAGGAAACACCTGTTAATAATGTCAGTTAGGCGAAGCCACGGGAAAGCTGTGTGTGTGAAATTGCAAGGCACTTTTATTTATATAGCGCATTTTCACAACATTACTTTGTCTCAATGCGCTTTAATAAATGTGAGTGAATGCGTATTTCAAAGTAATTTAGTGACACTGGCCTAACAGACCTATATCACAAAGCTGGTGTTCTTGCTACTTGTCAGATAAAAGGTATCCCAGTTTAAATGCACGTTATCTTCATTCACTTACATTTAGTCCAGACTACCTTAAATCTGATAAGTTATCCAGCTAAACAAGAAACCTGGTTTGTGATGCAGGCCCCAATGATCTAAGAATGTGTTTTTTCACATACAAGTCAGATACAGATGGTTGTATATTGTAAAGGTAGTGCGATTACTGTTATTTACTTATTTGTTTCCCAGTTCTCCGTCAATTTTATTAATTTATTAATTTTCAGATATCAGTCAACTAGTCATATTTTGTATAACTAAAGCCATCACTGTCATTTTTGATAGATTATCTATCTATCTATCTGTCTATCTATCTGTCTATCTATCCATTCTTTCTTTTTCCCTGAGTAATTCTTCTTTCAGCTCCTGTCACTTGAAATTAGACCACACCTTGTGTTTAAGAAGAATGCCTGCCTTCTAAGTAATGAATGTACATGTATATTTCAACACAATGAGTCTATAATGGAGAGGATGACATCTTCAGGGACCTGTTAGAAAGGGAACGGAGCTGAGCAGAGTGAAGCATGACCTTATTAACTGATTCATGAACAGGAACAAATCATACCATGGATTTGTGGGAAATAGGCATCATTCAGATGTTGTCATACTGTTTCAAATTAATCACACTTCAGCTGAAATACCCTATTTGCTCGCATATTACAGTTGTTGCCTTGATCTAAATCAGGTTTGACTGATGTATTTTTTCAGTTTCATTTATTGACGATATATATACATACGCGCGCGAGCGCACACACACACACTCGCAAACCTATCTAAATGGGGACCTTCCATTCATTTCTATGGGAAAAACCCTAATCCCAATCACAACACTCTTAACCCAAACCCAGCCCTAACCATGACCATATGTAACCAACATAAATACAAGACTTTTAGCATTTTTAGTTTTTCGACTGAATTCACAGATTTTTTTTATAAAATTGAGGTTATCTAAATGGGGACCTGAAAAGATGTCCCCAAAAATAGGGAAATTTCCGGTTCTACCACACTTTGGGAACACACGGGTGTGTTGGATAGTTGCTGCAAATAGTGTGGTCATTTTAGGAGAGGCTATGAAAAGCCTAAGGAGTCAGACTTTGATAGACATAATATCATAGTCTTAAACCAACAAGAAGATTATTCAAAAATCATTTTTGTGGCTGCCTAAGACTTTTGCACAATACTATGTTACGTATATACATCTCAACATGTCATACACATATATTGGCATATATAGAGGCTCTGCCAACTTGCCTTCTTCCCATAATACATCCTGGTTCCATCTCTTCCCCTAGTAAATGACGAACACACACCCAGCCATCCACATGATTGTACAGAAAACTTGACTTATCAGACTCGGCCACCTTCCATTGATCCATGGTGCAGTTCTGACACTCACATGCTCATTGCAGGCGCTTTTGATGGTGGACTGGAATCAGGATGGGCACTCTGACTGGGCTGTGCCTATAAGGCGCGGACTCCTATCTGTCATAGCCAGCTTTAACTTTTTCCAGGAATTTTTGGTAAAGTAGCTCTGCTGTGGGACTGGATCAGTTGGGCTAGCCTTTGCTCCCCACGTGCATCAATGATCAGCCGCTTTTGGTAGGGACTGACCACCACATAACAGGAACTCCCCACAAGGCCTGCCTTTTTGGAGATGCTCTGAGCCAGTCATCTAACCATCACAATTCAGCCCTTGTCAGAGTTATATCCTTGACTTCAAGAACTGACTGTTCCCTTTCCTAATACATACTAGCACCATCGACAGGTGCCTTTGTTACAGAATAATCAATGTCATTCGCTTCACCTGTCAGTGGTTTTAATATTATGGCTTTAATAAATAAATAATGAATGGTTTTAATGCATATAACACTTACTGTTTTTTTCGAAAATGACCAAGATTATTTAGCAGTACATGTAAATCAGCTGAACAGTGTCATTAGTAAGGTCATTACTGACTACTGCGCCGTGTCCTTACTGTTTACCAACAGAGATTACACAGTTGAATCCACTGACATGCCAACGCTTGGGGGGGACTGACATTTGCATGGACATTTATGGAAAGCAATGGGAAGAACCTGACTTTGACTTTGAGTTCGAGTTTGTTCGGAGCCAAGGCCGCAGGGTGGATGAGTTCTAGGAAGGGAATGTTCCAACAGGGAAGAACATGGTAAAGTTTGCTAGTGCTATTTTTAGACTAGTGTTTACACAGTGACTAAGCAATGTTTAACACCATCTATTAATGTTAGTAAAGGATCTGGCATATGTAGTCATAATAAAGACGTGTTTATCAAGTATTTAGGTAATCCAAACAAATACCATTTCTAAGAACAGCATTGTGACAAAGGCAGCAGAAATAAGGATATTTTGGTAACATTTAACTTATTTACTTACTTACTTATGTAATTATACTCCATTATACATACCTTCATAATGCATTCATAAAGTTTCAGAAACCAGACTATATTTATAAAAAGGCATAACACATTAGTGCCATGTGCATTATGCATTATGAATGCTCTACGAAGGTCTCATCTATAATGCACTATAAACACCTTCATAATGCAGCACAAGGCATCCTTAATTCTTATACTGACCTTTATAATGCATTATGAAGGTATTTATAGTGTGTTATAGATGAGAGTCGAATAGAGCGTTCGTAATGCATGAGAAACATGGTTATAATGTGTTATGCCTTTTTTATAATTATAATTAAGATATATAAATGTGTATAGCCGTGCTTATTATGCTTTATGAATGTGTTATAATAAATTATAAGAACAGTCACTAGGCTTTATGAATATGGGCTTCACAGAAAATGTTACCAAGATTTTCTTGTCGGATCCAATTTGTTCACTTTTATTCATACCAGTTCAAGTTTGTCCAATAAATACTAAAAGTGTTTAAGAATGAAAGAACATAAGAGTACCTAGTAAAACTAGGTCTTTTAAAAATAGTCCTTACTTGTCATGAAACACATCTTAAAGGTTGCAGGTCTTGTCTGTACCTAGACTTTCTGATTCATGGGTATTGCTGCAGTTTTATTTTTTTTAAAACGTTCTTCTGAAGTTGACAGTGGCAGCCAAACGTGTAACGTCCGGGGATTCTGGGAAAAGTCAAAGGACAGGCCGCGGCTGCTCGCACCACTCCGGCCTGCCTTCATTTGGCAGTGAAGTCAAATGGCCCTTCTCTCATTGGATTGTATGTCCTGTGGCCCTTCTCTCATTGGATTGTATGTCCTGTGGTCCTTCTCTCATTGAATTGTATCTCCTGTGGCCCTTCTCTCATTGGATTGTATGTCCTGTAGTACTGAGCAGGAGTGCGTTTAGCAGAAATCAATAATAAGCGTGCGGCTCACTCAAATCTAGGAAGTAGGATGTGCTCTACATATAAAGCGTTGCTATACGCATGTCGTGCAATTAGTATGGTATGGAGACGTATACTTAGAGATACAGACTGTTTTTCATCCAAACGCAAAATATTTGGTATTCCGGGCAAACAAACAAATGCAAAAAACCCAAACTAGCGAGGACACAGGGCGTATGACATGCAAGACGTGGCGTCTGCTCTATATTTATACTTATTGGGTTCGCCAGTGAATGGTTGAAGCCACAAGCACACACTGCTGGAGTCCAGGCTGCCTTATTCCAGTGCCAACTGGAATAAAGGTCAGTGCACTGAAACTGATAAGTGCTTTGAAAGGAACTGATTAAGCTATCCTCCTGCTATCGGCTATTTGTGGAAATTCATTCCCGGGTTCCTGCTTACAGAAATGACGAATTGAAAACAATTCTGTAATGTCATCTCATTGCTATATCATAAGTGTGATTCTACATAAGTGTGGTTCTACATTTGTACAAACATTGTAAGTGTTTTTGGTCCTGAATCCCCAGCTTAATGTTATGGCAGTTCATCTGAGGTTGTAGGTAAATTTATTACATTAAACCTGTTTGGAGAGACAATGGCTAGAGTAACAGATGCCATAATATGGATACAGCGAATCACACTATAGCACCTGACATACACTGTCTGCACAAGGATTACTATGCATAATGGGGGGGATTAAGCACAGCTACTCTAAAAGGGTGATCACCGTACATTCGGAATACACAAACACCCAGGCGAGATTCCTGTGCAAGCCGGACATCGGGAAGGAATCGGTCGTAGGCAAACGGCCGATTTAGGCCGGTCTCGTTATTGTAGAAATGCTTTTTTTACAAGCTCGTTTTTAGTGTGGCGCTGACAGAACTGGGTTGCCAAGTAGGGTGTATGTGATTAATTTGTATGCATTTCACACAGAAGCTGAAGAGAAGGAGCTCACATTTGGTCTCACACCTAAGTGCCAGCAAATGCATTTTCCCGCAGTGGTAGGGAAAGGTCATACCATCCTGAGCGCAGTTCTCTATATTCTGCCCTCTCAGTACCTCCGTTGCCTGAACAGAACACCTTGTCTGATACAAGTTTGCTATAATGGCAGGACTAAGAATATCAGCTGTCTTTCTAAATGAGGCCACGTTTTTTTGGTCGAAACATTATGATAATTCTGTATAAGGTACATCGCCATAGAAACTTTGTTCATTCAGGTCATTGAGTTGGATTGACTTAGATACATAGGTAAATACACCCAGTCGCCACTTAACTAGCTACCCGTACTAAATATCTGTTAGGATGCCCTTCTGTCTCCAGGCTCACTTCAAAGGTGGTTCAGAGATGCCACACTACACAGGAGGGTTGCACTTCTAGGCTTCCTGCTAGCTTTAACAAGTCGGGCTATTCCTCTCTATTCTCTCTCATTAACAAGGTGATTTTGGCAACGGTACTGCCTCTGACTGGGTGATTTTTATTCATCGCTCCATTCTCTGCAAACTCTGGAAGCTATAGTTTTGTCCAGGAGGGTGGATGTTTCTGAAATGCTGGAACTTTATTCTGGACACAGCAATCGCACAGTGTCTACAGTCACCGAGATCACATGCCTTGGTAGATGTAATGTTTATCCACGCAGTAACTGAATCCCTTGATACTGCCCTTGATGCAGCTAAATGATTTGCTGTGTGGTGGAGCAGGGTGTTTGGGTTCAGACCAAGGCACAAGTGAACTAAGAGGGCCCTAGAGGGCACTAGAGGGCCCCCTTATGATCAGATTGTCATAATGGGATGGAAAATGTCCAATGATAACTAGATTATTCAAATACTGCTTAGGGCCCTGAAAAGGGTAGGGCCCTGATTGGGTTAATGAGCAGGTGAACGTAATGAAGTAGCTATTGACTGTACAGAGTCAGGTGTTATATGTGATACTACCCCCATATGATGGCACGAAGTTGCCTGCGGACTGGAGAAAAATAAGTAAACTGTGTTAACCATTGACAGCAGAAAAGTGCTGTTTTGTGATGCTAGTTTCCCTCATTAAATTAAAAAGTCTTTAAAGTCTTCCTGAACTGCCAGTAAGATCTTTTTTATCACTTCCTAGTGGCTAATATTTAGTTTTATTTATTTTAGTGAACTGCCATACCTGA
>JAODKN010000079.1:9707258-9717821 GCA_026774425.1 Petrocephalus zakoni
CCTTTGACTCTTGACGCTATGGCTTCTGTAATAGCCGGATTCCTTACGTCAGTTGGGCATCTCCAGCCTACTCTCCTTTGACTCTTGACGCTATGGCTTCTGTAATAGCCGGATTCCTTACGTCAGTTGGGCATCTCCAGCCTACTCTCCTATTACTCTTGACGCTATGGCTTCTGTAATAGCCGGATTCCTTATGTCAGTTGGGTATCTCCAGCCTACTCTCCTAATTATGTGCCTCTGCTGTGCTGTCCTTTCCGATACTAAGGTAAGAATAGTGCACGCAGATAAGTGGCCTAATGCAAAGTAGTAACACAGTGGAATGTTCTTAATTCCAAGTCAAGAATGGATGGCAAAAAACATGAAAACTTGAATACCAGTTATTATTGAAAAGTATCAACGAAAAAAAGATCTCAGTGGAAACCATTACATTTAATCGTTACCTATTAGATTTCTTTTTCCTGTTAGCTTTGTCATAACTAAGAAAAATTACTAAACTTTCATAACCTTGGTTGATCCATCTTTTGTCATTTAACTGGCATATGCAATCTTCTGTCAATCCTGATGACACCTGGAATATTCCTCAGCTCCTTCTATTACTTAAAATGATTAATTATGGGTTTTTTAATGACTGAAGTCATTCTAATTAGATTTAACAATCCATTGCCTGTTTTAGACTGCTTGAAAATAGCTTTCCTAGAACTTAATTTGTTTTCATTGAGATGAATTCTGTTCCTCTATACAATGTGTAGTGTGTAGCAATCCCAAAAAAAAAAAAACAGTTTGACACATTTTTGAAGGGTAATTAAAGCCATTGAGTCATTGTTGATGGCAGAGAAGGGCTTTAAAGTAGCGGCACAGTGTCCTAGTCCCTGACCTGCTGGGAATGTTGATTAATGCTTGATCTGAGTGCTTGCACACAGTGGAGCGTCCCGTTCGACGTGCTCCACCATCTGAAGTGTTTGCACATTTTTTTTCAGAGATTTTTGTTGTTGTTGTTTGTATCAGAGACTAATTGCAGCATGCATTCCTAATGTTAGATGCAGGGAATTGATTTTTTGGAATGGGGACATGGATACTATAGGTGAGTAGAACATCTGGCTGAAACGAGTCTCTGAATAATGAGTTCTTTCCGAAGCCGACTGTCATCCAATTAATATTGACGATTATCCATATCTGCCTTCAGCAATTGTTACCATTTTCTCGTAAAAATTCAGGGAAGCAACAATGTGCGTGTGCCTGTTGCGCAATCCCTCCCTCCCGCATAACCATCATGTGCCATATTCTCCTCGCTCGACACCAGTCACTCATGTGCATGAGAAGGAGAAAGTCTTCAAGGCCTCCCTGAGCAAACTTTTTGGTGTTTGGCCTTTATTATATACAACGAATACTGCACTGCAAGTGTAAACTCTGTTCTGTTGTGTGTGCCTTTCAATTTCTCTAGGCTTATTGTGCTTAGACAGCTCTTTCACTTTGCATAGACATGTTCACAAGGTGAGTTCATCTTGCAGGTCTCCCATGTGTGCATTTAAAAGTTTGCTGTTTCCTGTCTGTTACACTTAGTTTTGCTAGCTAAATTAAAACAAGTCATCTACTGCTTTCAGGATCCTACTTAAATGGCATTTAGCTGGCAATGTAGCTCTCTCCCACACAAACACATGCACACACACACACACACCATCACAGTCAGACTACTGCAATATACTGGTAATTTTCTCCACTTTCAAGGTAGCATTTCCAAAAGGTAAATTCAGTCCATATCACACCTGTTATATATTTAGTACATATCATATCTGTCATCAATGCTGGTGGGCATGTGGGTTGGAAAAATTATCATGGGACAAGTACCCTTGGTCAAGTACCCCCCCCCCCCCCACACACACACACACACACACACCCCCGCTCAGCAAAACTGCACAAAATATTGTAAAGGACTGTGAGGGACCGGCAAGCAGAGGCAGGGCCACAGAGATTGTGGCCAACACAAAACTTACTCAAGAACCAGTGATCAGACAATGTAATGTATTCTGTGACTGTATTAAGAATATATTCTTTACTTAATGTGATCCATCCAGTGCTTTGTAAAGAAATTCCACTGCATCACTTAGACAGTGACAAACAAAGTCTTGGCAATTAAAAGAGCAAACGAGAGAATGAGAACAGAGCTGACATGTGAATTTGTCTCACCCAGAATGGAAAAGATAAAAAGTAATTATACGGCACTAAAATGGGGCAAAATTGATACGTTAAAAATTGTGAAAAGGCGATTGTCCATTATTTTCTTGAAAAATAAGAGAACAGTTACCGGTAATTTAATAAATCACGCTATTCTTACTCTATAATCATACTGACATAACATTTAATTCCAGAGAATTACAATCAGCATGAAATGTTTTGGCATAAAGAAACCACATTTGGAAGATTTTTGGCAACATCAAAGGGGTATTTCAGGTGCTGAAACAGCTAACCAGTATACCAACAAGACTGAGTATATTCAGTTATGTAAACAAACATGCGAGTTTTAAACTGACATGTATTCATTTGATGATGTTATTGTATATAGAACAATGAAGGCTGTTTATGACTTTCTAACATGAAATAAAAATATCATTTTTTGTTTTTTTTACGTCACAGACCGATACTCTCGTGAAAATGGAGGAAGGAACTGAGATTTTATTTGGTGATGTGAGTGGAGATTTTGACAAAAATCAGAATGAATGCTAAAGAGTAGGGAAAGCACACAAGGAAAGAATGAGGACTGTGTTGCAGGAGAGGTGCTGTGTTGTGGGGTTTGGGTGTATTTGCTGGGGGCCAAGTGAGAGAGCAACACTGCGTATTATGTAATGATGGAGAGCAAGACAAGAAAGCAGGAGGACTTTGCACAACTGTAGATGTCTCACACCCCTGCCCCCTTGTGCGCATTCCCCTCGAGAGCCTAGCGATATTCATTTATACAGATAATAGAAATTTTGAAATGAATTGAATACACAAACATCACCTAAGGAACATGCCGCATGCCACACGCCAGCCTTTTGATTCTATAAACAGCGATCGATCGTGTTCTTTGCCTTAAGCGCTTCCATTGTTTGAGTCTTGTACCTCGAGTACGGACCGCCTTTGCCTCGATAATGTATCTTCTAAGCATACTGTCTAACAAATCTCTTTCGCCAGATGAAAAATGCAACCACAGGCTTTTACCGGTAGTCAATTTGAATGGCAATCTACTGCTTGTTCTGAACAGAAGGGTGAGGGACGGGGTCAAATTCTCAGACAGGCTGCATTGTCTGTGACTGTATTGTTGAAATGTGTGATGCATTTTTGAACGTAAGAAACTCTAGAGTCCTGAGCTCTTATTCTGATCTGTTTGGATGGGTGCATAGGTATTTTATTGATCCCTGGAGGGAAATTTTCACCATGATGAATGGGTTCAAAAACTGAAGTGGTTCCATATACATTTTTTAGCAAAATTACTGATGTGATGAAACTTTCGGAACATTGTGCCATGGGTATTGTCTGGGCCTCAGTGTTGTGTTTAGGGAATGAGACTTGAAGCAGGTTCAACAGTTTGCTAACCTGATATGAGCGACATAAATACATTGATTTGTGATCTGAAGCACAATGAAGCAATAAAACCACTTGAGCAAATGTGCACTAGGACAAAACAAGGAGAAATATAAAATGACATAGAGGAAATTGATGTGCACAAGGCTACATTCACAAGGGCAGTCATAACGTCAGTGATAGTACAATCATGTCCAATATTAAATCACAATGCTTGAGAAGTGATATTAGCAGGGAAATAATACATTTTGGTGACCCCTGACATTCTAGAAGCCCGTGTAAAACATTCTGAAACAGAATTTAATATAAACCTACTGTGTGGCTCCTGTCGCCTGGCCAGATTCTGCAACAACTTTCACCCCAAGTCTACAAAGAACCAGAAGTTGACCAATAGCCAATCCCTTGTGTGCCAGTGGAAGAACCGCTCTTTTCCTATTACAATTGCATTCTTTGTCACTTGTGCAGTTTTCTTTATGTCCAATTCATCTCTGAGGTATATTTGTTCTGCTTTTATATATTAGGGATGCTAAGATTCACTGATATGCACCAGTGCATTGGCAAAAAAGTTTACGACATTGCGCTGATTAAAAAAGTGAGCACTGGACAGAATTTGGGATGAACTCGGGATACAGTGGTAAAATCCGATTTATTAATATATAATTATTATCAAAAGCCCTAGGCTTTTTATTCTGAAATGTAACTGATATTTTTTTACCAGTGATTTAATATTTAGAATGATTCCCCCCAGTGAAATGTTTCTCAAGTGTGTGCTCTCATTCCCAGTGCTTCACTGTTGCCACACTATCCACGCCATATTAAATTGCACAGCATTATACTTTTTCTCACTGCATCATTTCTAATCGAATCACATTGCGTCGAATTGAATCATGTGAAATCGCACTGCATCGCGATAGGGGTGCATCATATCGTATCGCACTGCATCGCGATAGGGGTGCATCATATCGTATCGCACTGCATCGCGATAGGGGTGCATCATATCGTATCGCATTAGTAGTTGCTTCATATGCATTGAGATGTGTGTCGCATCTGCCTCAGCGACGGAGATGCACATCCATGGACCCCTTTAAATGGGTGGGGACCTGAACCCCCCCACCAATGCTATATATCACCTTGAAACTCGTATTTTAAAATTTTAAATACTAAATTAATTATTGATGGGAACACAAAATGATGAAAACTGCTGCAAAAATGTGTGGACTTGGAACAGCAACCAGGGAAACTGAAAAATGTAATATTCTGGAAACAATGTGAATGTTTACAGCTGCCTTCAGAGCTGCAGGAAGAAACAATGACTCCCAGGCCACTCGGAATCCACCTTCAAAGTATTTTGTCAAGCTACTGTACATCTTCAGGAGGACAGTGAAGCCCAGAAGACAACAATAGGCAGTAAGCTGAATCCCAGGGTAGCCAGCCCATAATGACTGTTCTATGCACTTGGGAAGTATGTTATTCACTGAGCAGCAAACTCGGAAAAGACTAAACCAGCAGTAGCTATGATACTGCTCAGTTGAATGGATGGAAAAGTAGGACAGGTGATCAATAAATCAGGTTAAACTTTCCAGAAATTTATGGTGATGGCCGTTTCCTTAACCGGGTAATGCCTGAGGGCAAAACATTTCTTCGTACATTTTCTGTCTTGTTTTAAAGTTTAGATTGCAGGAAAGCCTGGGAGATTTTGGGAGCATACCCACATCTTCTGTTACTTATTGTTCTCCCCCACATGTTTTCTGGGATTTTATTTTCGGGGATGGAAAGTAAATGAGGTCTCAGAAACAAAGGTCAAGTGATTGTTGGAGTGGCCAGAGGGCCACCTGCTGCCCCCCTCTGAAATGGACAATTCCCCCCTTCATTACATGGATGCTCTGCCATAGCTAGTTGTTTTTTTTTTTTTTTTTTAAATTTCAGTTATACAGAATAACTCTTTTAGAAGAGTATCTCTCTTCACTACATTTACCAACTGAATCGAAACACATGCTGGCAGGTCGGCAGCACAGAACTCGTCTGTATTCCCCTATGGTATTTCCAAGTGATGCCATTTGGGCTATAGAATGCATCTTATATTCCATTTGGAATATAACAGGTTATTCAGAAACACAACGATGCTTTTTCTGGGTGGAAAAATGACTTTCCTGCACCTAGGTACTAAGATTTATTTTCTAGAACAATAGACACAAAAGAAGGAGAAAACTTATATGCATGTGCAAAGGGAAACAAAAAGCCTTGTGCAATACCGTCATCAGTGTATAGATTCCAAAACATTAGGCTTGTGTCATTCATCTAAATATGAGTCTTATTAAATGAATAGCAAAAACAATCTTTTTATATATGTTTTATTTTTCAAACTCGGATACCACTGGATAACTGGAGTTAGGTGTTTCAATCAGTGTGACATTCAGGTGTGACCCTCTTCCCCATTACATCCATACTGAAGAAGCACCATTTGGAAGAGTCCATTTTGGTCCATTGGCTCCTCTGGCATCAAGATGATTTCTGCAAAAGCAATACAATTGGGCTTCTCTATCTGACTCTTTTGCACATGTTCATGTCTTTGTTCATGAATCCATTGAACTCCCAAGACTGGAGTTGACTTTTGGCTGAAGCTTGTGAAGCTCTTGATTCTGCTTTTTTTAAGCGACTTACGACTTTATGTTTAGAATCTTCTCAGATCCGTGTGACGTACATGACTACATTGCTTGTTATCCTTCTTGTAGGCCGCTTCAGTCCCCTGCTTACCTGTTACAGCCTCCTGACCTAGCCCAGGGGCATAACAACAAATTTGGATGGTTGGTTTGGCTAGAGGAACCAAACAAATAAATTGCAGATTTTAAAAAATAATAATTAAACAGACACTCCACTATATTGCCAAAAGTATTGGGATGGCTATAGACCTTACTCTGTGCACTGGTGTGCAATCATGTTGGAACTGAAAAGGACCACCCCCAAACTGTTCCCACGAAGTTGGGAGCGTGAAATTGTCCAAAATGGCTTTGTATACTGAAGCATTAAGAGTTCCTTTCACTGGAACTAAGGGGCCCAGCCCAACCCCTGAAAAACATCACTACACCATAATCCCCCCTCCAGTTACACTTGGCACAATGCAGTCAGGCAAGTACCGTTCTCCTGGCAACCGCCAAACCAAGACTCGTCCATTGGATTTCCAGACAGCGAAGCATGATCTGTCACTCCAGAGGACACGTCTCCACTGCTCTAGAGTCCAGTGGCGGTGTGCTTTACACCACTGCATCTGACGCTTTGCACTGCACTTGGTGCTGTAAGGCTTGGATGCAGCTGCTCGGCCATGGAAACCCATTCCATGAAGCTCTCTTGAGCTAATCTGAAGGCCACAGTTTGGAGGTCTGTAGCTATTGACTCTGCAGAAAGTTGGCGACTTCTGCACACTGCGCCCCTCAGTGTGCACTGTCCCTGCTCTGTGATTTTATGCAGCCTACCACTTTTTGGGTGAGTTGCTGTTGTTTCCTAATTGCTTCCACTTTTTCATAATACCACTAACAGTTGGCCGTGGAATATTTAGTAGCGAGGACATTTTATAAATGGACTTATCACACAGGAGGCATCCTATCACAGTGTCACGCTTGAATTCACTGAGCTCCTGAGAGTGACCCAATCTTTCACAAATGTTTGTAGAAGCAGTCTGCATGCCTAGGTGCTTGATTTTATACACCTGTGGCCAAGGAAGTGATTGGAACACCTGAATTCAATGATTTGGAATATATTTCATTTGAGACATATGGTTTAAGTTCCTAACTACCACTCCGTCATCCCTGGATGGAAAAACTAGGACACTAATATCTGTTTATCCAATGTAGGATTATAGAAAACCAAGGGCTTATCTTAAGAAATCTATTCTTAAATTAGGTTCATTTTGCATTTTGAATGCCACATATAATTTACAAATGTTATTTTTTTTAATCAACTAATTGATTTAATTTATTTACTTCTTATAAATAGCAAAAGCAACAACAAAAAAAACATAAAATATAGCAGCTCGGTAATTCCGAACTTGATACCAGATTGAATGGAAAATTCACTCAGAATCTCTAGCATGGCGTAAGAAGAATATATCATGTAGTTATTGCATTTGTGGTAGGGAGTATGCGTAACACGCCAGTGAGCATCGCTGCTTCTATGGAACGCAATGAAGGGATGGAAAGACACACTGAAGACACACACAGATATTAGTTAATCATGATCAGATGACAATCGGCTTTGAAAAGAACACATTGTTTGTACCAGATACTAATTTAAACCAGATATACTGCTCATCCCTTCTGCCTAAATTTTATTGTAAAATGCAATTCAATTACAGTAAACTGAAGAAGAACACATCTCTTTTTTGACAGATAATTTCCCATATAGCGTGCAATGTCTACACCAGCTAAAGCTGATGTATATTGAAGGTGTAAATTATTATTTGTCAAAGTGAACATGGTAACATGGTTTCTTAATAATTTCAGACATGAAATCTTGATTTACCAGGACTTTATTCAGAAACTGCATAAGCTTTAGGTATAAAGGGGCAGTTTAGAATTAGGAGCCTCAGTTTTCACTTGACGAATAATTTCCATTTTCAGTTCAGAGCAGGCAGCCTGACGTACCTCCCACACTCGGCCGGACATCCTGAAGGCACAGCGCATGCCTGCCTAGTGTGCCTGCTTGCTGCTCAAAATCACTCAGATTGCAGCCCGAGGTACAATTACTGGCCCTCTGTTCAGGATTACTGCCTTCACATAGCTGTTTATAGATGCCAGAAAACAAGAGGCCAGAAAATTGTGCTGGCAGAATAAAAAAAGAATATCTTCCACATGCTGATAGTAACTTTAAAGCCTGGAAAAAGAATTAATCAATGAATCAATGAATGATTGAATGAATGTGTCTTGGCATGCAGGATGAAGGACTTGATTGTGGGTGGGCGTTTTATTAATATTTATTATGTAAAATGCATGCAGTTACATTACTGGCCACTGGTATCACTGTTTTTATTACTCTATTCATTTTATGTAACATAATATACTAAGTTTTGGAGTCGCATTCCCCCAACCCAATTTCTCCCATTGTATATGCGTATTTTAGTACATGATTTTAGGTAGCCATTTGTGTCATTGTAGCAGGACTGGCTGCATCTCAATGTATCAAACAAAGTTACATTAAGGTACATGAGGGCTGGATTCAACTACAAAAAAAAACAAATGAAACTATTCTGTTTTTTTTGGCATTAAAGAACTGGTGCGGATTCAGCCCTTTTGTTCATTTTCAGAAAAATCAGGGCCAAGCTTAATGCATATCCATTAAAATGGAAAAGTAATGCATTAAGTGATACATTTGAAAAACAATGTAATGCAAGCTAAAACCAATCATTAATAATTTATATTAACTCAAAGGCATGTTTATTACCATTCAAAACATAATTTGCAACAATGTACACTACTGTCATTAGTGTATAAATTCCAAAATAAACTCTCTGCCCCTATTAGACATCAACATAATGTGACAACATATGCATAAATAGCATTTAACATTATATAATTAGGCCTTAATCATAAATTAGTGAAAACATTACAGTTTATAGAGAAGTTTACAGAGAAGTTAATGTTTTCTCTACCAGAAGAGACTAATTTAATTTGAGAATTTAAGCTTGCATCCTGCAAATTAAGTGTATGTTCTGGAGTGTACACTTTAATCAATGTAGTTAGCTAAATAGGAGTCTGACCTTTTGAAGTCAGTTCTGAACTTAACAGGAAGTCAGTGAAGCGACTTGGGAACAAGGGTAATGAGGTTACATGTTCTGCCCCTGGTTGCAGTTCTTGGTACAGCAAAATGCTTTCACTGAAACAGAATGCTTTTCAGCCATTATAAAGTGACAGTCTTTGCACTTCTGTGAAGCAGTTTTCCAAGCATAGTGTAAATATGTCTTATTAAATTGGAGACTTGTGCATCATGAATGAAAGTTTTGTTTGAACTTCCCAACTTGTACTGACGGCACAATACTGGTGGCAGCCTCCATTCCAGCTGGACTCGGTATTTGACAAATGACAATGGCAAAGTGCACATTTATGAAATCTCTGAGTGTAATTAAAATATGTTTTAAATAAGAGTACAATTAAGCACCAGTCTATAGAGACCAACTAAGGACGTAAGTCTACTTAATAAACCCCAATGCTTCGTGATCAGCTTGTCACATGGATATTAAAATTAGCAAAAATTAATTACCCCTTTATAATTTTCTGTTAAGAAGGTTACCCAACCCTCAGTTAAGCTGTTCCTGTTTCCTGTAATGCATGGCTAGAGTCCACTGGCCCTCATCACCCTGGGAGAGGGGTTTAAGCATGTTGAAAAATGGAGGTGAATATGTCATAATAGTCAGCAGCATACATCACTCAGAATAGAATAGAAATATATGCCACAGGCTTTGGCGAAGAAGAACAGCTTTGCAGGAAATGTGGGATACATACACAACAAATGAAAATAACATAAACTTGTAAAGCGACAGACAGACAGAAAGACAGACCAATAGATAGTGCCACAATCCCCAGGATGCAGGGTGTGGGAGCAGGAGTTGCTGCAAACAAAGCAGAGATTTATTTAAAACAAAGCAAAACAACTTCTATACTGACAAAGCTCTCTTGCTTCAAAACAGTTCTATGAAAACATTTGATTATTGCCAGGATGCTAATGAGGGAATTCATTATTATTAAGAATAAATGTCTATGTCTTATGTTTTGTCAGTTTAATGCATCTTTGATAATAATAAATTACTTGACTTTGGCTATTTCTCCTCTTCTCTTCCCTTCAGTCTTCCAGGATTTAATCTCCAACACTGTAAGCCAAGTTCTGCTTTAACACTTGTATTCCCTACTGCTGTCATACAGTAAGTACTACCATAGCACTTGTATTCCCTACTGCTGTCATACAGTAAGTACTACCATAACACTTGTATTCCCTACTGCTGTCATACAGTAAGTACTA
>JAODKN010000079.1:9751555-9772693 GCA_026774425.1 Petrocephalus zakoni
GACCTGTTTGCCTTGGGTGACCCTACCAGGGGCATAAAGCCCCGGGCAACTTAGCTCCTGGGATCATTGGAACACGCGAACCCCTCCACCACGATAAGGTGTCGGCTCCAGGAGGGGTAAAAAGGTTCCATCATCAGGAAAATCATTTGGTGCTTATGTTATATAGATTCCTGTGGATGGGGCAAAATCAAAATCACCCTCTAGCAATGAGTTTGCAGATTCTGCTGAAGACCACGGCCAAAGATAGTAAGGTTAGCCGCGGAGGACATCCCCATGAACAGTGATCTGTCAAACACAAGAAGAGGGTTACACAGTCTATCCCCCGCTGCTAAGGGTTTGGAAGGCAAAATGTAAACTGTGTAGCAGTGACCGCGGCTGCTTCCCCCACAGTGTCTAAAGTCCCAGGAGACTAGCCTAAGCTGCAGCTCTGCCTGGGAGGCTGGCCAGGGGGAACAGCTGGGCCCAGCAGAAGCCGGCTACTAGTGCTGTCCAGTGCAGAGAATCACTTTCTGATCTTTCACGGCCCAGAAGAGCCAGCATTGTGTCCCTTGTGATGCCTTTTACAAGACATGGATCAGCTCAGTGTGTCACTGTACAGTGGACAGTGGACACATGTCTCCTCAGGTCCCTGCATTGCTGACCACTGACACCCTGAGAAGTTCCTGTGACCTTATTGGTCCTTTTGTCTCCCTGGGCAGTAGGGACTTGGAACGTTGCGCTAATATTTAACCTGTGACAGGAAGCTAGATATACACTCAGGGAGGCATAATTTAATGCTTGCTTGAGTTATTAATGAACTTCACCAAAGATTATTCAATACTCAGTGCCAGATCTGTAGCCTGTGCAAGGTTAAACATTGCAAAAATGTATACATTGCACTACCATCCAAATATCTATCTATCTATCTATCTATCTATCTATCTATCTATCTATCTGTCTATCTATCTATATAATGTTTGATGATTTATTTCTTTGTTAATACATGGGGTGTCTTGTACTCACTGTAACATAGAAAAATGGACCAATTTACCCAGATTCTTTTATATATCAGGCAACTTCTGGGACATGGCAGACAAAACATCACTATTTTTATACACCCTTTTCAACCTTTTTGAAAAATGTCCAAGGTGCCAAATTCTAGCACACCGTACAAAATGTAATATAGAGGCTACATACTTTACAATTCAGGGGATTTGCTACAATGAAAATTGAGATATTGTAGACATTACAACATTTAACAATGGTTTGGTGGTTCAGTGATTAAAAACGTAGCTTTCCATGCCGAGAACTTCAAATTTCACCCTAGCTCTGCGTGTGGAGTTTGAATAGATTGCCAGTTTAGGTGACCCTAAATTGTCCGTAACATGTGAGTGTGTGCATGTTGTGATGGACTGGCTTCCTGTCCTGTCCAGAATGGGCCTAACTTGTATGAGTTGTTCCCTTGGCCAGGCACAAGAATCACTTTGAAACCACACTGGGTTCTCTCTGGTTCAGGCATTGATGGAAGAAGTAAACATATTGCCTCAGTTAATTCTCCCCTTTAGTCAACCATGGTATGCAAAACTAAAAACATATCCAGAAAATTAATTAGAAGTAATAAATGAACTGACCTTTGTTGAAGAAGTATACATCTTCTTAATACTGGTCATTGATAATGATCTCAGGTATTATAAATTGCTTTCCAGATGACCCAAGAAGCTAATTAGGCTGCATCCGTGTTTAACTATAATGATTGTGATTACTCAAGAAAGTATGCTCTTTTATATAGTGGTCCATTTCAAAATAAACAGCAAGGAACTCTCAGAAGAGCTTTACAATCCTTTAAAAGTTATCAAACTGTAAAAACCATCATTAGGAAGTGGAGGAGCTATGACACCACCTAGACCTTGATAAGATCCATTTATCCAACCAAACTTGATGAAAGAACCAGGAGAAGATTGATCAGCGAAGCCACCAAGAATCTAATCACCATTTTGAAGTAGCTGCAGGACTTTTGTGATTAGAAGTTACTTTGCATATATTAAAAACTCTGGACACACTTTGGGAGGGTGGCAAGAAGAGTTCGTAAGAATAGTCTAAGAACACTGAGGCTCGCTTAAGGTATGCAGAACTCCGGAATCGTGTGGAATAAGGTTCTGTAGATTTTTGTGGAACAGATCTCTTTGGCTTCATTGCCAGAACAGATTTTGCAAATGAAGAACAGAAGACAAGTGCCCTATGGTGCCCCAGTCAGAGACCTGTCCTCAAAGGATGTTATGTGAGCTTCAATAATTTAGTAAAAATGGATGTGCAGATATTCCCAAATCTTAGTTAAAATACTGGTCCACTTCTTTTGGCAGTAGCTTAAGGAGACTTTAGCACTAGCCAACCTCAGCAATCGGTACACGTATTACTCCTTTAGTTAATTTAATTTGAATTGATTTTGATTTGGCAACTGTGAATATTCCTTGTGCTTTGAAATATGTCGGTAAATACAGAGTAGGAATTTTTCATTGCTTGTTGATGATGTAAATGTACAATTTAATAATGTTAATGTATATACTGCACAGTTTAACTGTAAGATTTGTGTTATTAAAGTTATATTTGCCAAACCTGTTATTCCTCAAGGTTTGCAGGTCTTATACGCAATTATATGCTTCAGTAACTTGATTGGCAGCTATTATAAATTGCTCATCAATTGTGAACCAGGGATTATTTTTAGACTAAGGTGACCTGCGAACACTAATTCCGTTTTATGTGGTTATTTTTTTATTTGTAACTTGTAATAGAAAATTATTTATCTGCATATTAAATAATTTTTATGTGAAGGTGGTCTAGACTCCATAAGTTGCACGCGTGTGTTTGGAATATAAATACGTTGTGGCAGAGTCAAGCCGAAGAAATCATTCAGACATCAGTGAGCGTGTGAGCACAAGGCCCAGACAGAGCGTATTTATGGGATAACAGCCCCTCTGAAGTCAGGAGAAAGGTGGTAACTCGCAGACTGTGGGAGACAGCTGCCAGCATCCTCACTCAGTGCCAGGACTGGCTGACACGAGAATGCTGTGCACGGCAGTGGGGAGACAAAACCGGAGGTAGGGTAAGAGCCACAACGAAAAGGCGGAGAGATATAGCAGCGACTGAAAGGTATAACCAACTGGCTACAGAGTCAGGCAATGAGCTCCGGATCGGCCAGTCAGCGAGGTGATGTCATAGCTGTGATGCTGGACATGTAGGGGCAGGCGCTGTGATACTTTGTTTGCAGTCATCTATTGTCGTAGGTGTGGCTCTGTGGTCACATGACCGCTGACTGCCTGATAAACTCAACCTGACAGGCGGCAACTGTCCAAGGTGCGGCACTGGGCACCTTGGGCTACCTTCTATCAGCTGGGGCAGCACCACGTCCTTGGGCCCGGGGTCAAGAAGGGCCCAAAAGGGCCCTCTAACCTTTAAATAATCAGCTTGTCAAAAATATGTATTTGTGAAAACTTTATATAGTATTTCTGAATCATACGAAGGTGAATATTTTTTTATCGCCTTAATCTTCCTTGACATAGTGGTCAAAAACTATTTTGCTTTTCCTTCCTATAATGCAAAAAAATGGTTTGGTCTGTCATGCCATGGTAAAGTCAGAAGTGTGATGTTTAGTCCAGCCCTGTCCCCTCCAGGGACCTATCGAAATGGCAAATTGTCAAAAGTCAGGCACTCAGAAAATGACAGAAAAACTGAAAAAAAGAGAAAATTATAGCAAATGTGCAAGAGACTTTATGGCCAGGTATTTCATAAAAGATGCTGAATATTTTTTTTTGTCAGGCTACCCGTTTGGTTTTGATTAACTACTTGGGGTGTAACAGTACAGAAAATTTATGCAATCCATACATCAGTTTTCTATACCCAATTGTCCTATTCAGGGTTACAGTATAACAATTTGAATGTACTAAATCCAGTCTAAACCCCGTGTTTCCTACTACTCAATTATAATTGGTAAACTAAAATTTTCCAAACCCGGAGATTATGACTGACTGCAACCATCATTAGCAGTAACCAGCTCACAGCCACAATAGGCATGTTTTCCGTTTTGAGCATCTAGTTGTGAATATAGGTTCATTCATTCACTGCATGGTGTGTACCTTAGCGAAAATGATATGCCAAAAGGTACATGACCAATACGTGTACCGGTACAGCCCTATTACATAATGCATGCTCTTAGTGAGAGCTCTTTTGCCATGTGCCAATGAAGCATGTGCTGTGTGTGTGTCACAGCCAGACAGCAACCTGTGTACAGTCCGGAGATGTGTGTAGGGGGCCATATAGATCACTTGTCCCCCAGGCACGAGAAAGACACATGGTGGGCCTGGGTGGTATGCACCTGAAGGTCCCACACACACATATGTATGTGTGGATCATCCATTTCTGTGGGCAAAACCCGCATCCAGACAATGATAACCTTACCCCCTACCCAACCCTAACCTTAACCCTCACAGATTTTTGTAAAACTAAGATTATCCTTGTAGGGACTGAAAAAATGCCACAACAAGGTAAAAAATGCAGGTTCACATTGTGGGGAAATCTGGTCCACACAATGTAATAAGTACACACACACACACACATATATATATATTGTTCTCTGCAGTCGTATTATTATTATTATCTATCCTCATAAAATCATAAAAAAACCCTTTTGAAAAGAACTCTTTTTTCACGGCTTCTCCTTTATTCACTATTGTCAGTTGATATTGTCAATCCTTTCATCCTGACCTCCTCCTCACCCTACATTTTTAGATGTTTCAGCACCAGCATCTGAAGCTCTCTCCCCAGTGGCTGCAATTCTTGCAATCAGTAGCAAGCTGAAGTTAAATAAGTAAGACAGATGCTTTATTTAGTGACTATATATATATATATATATATATATATATATACAGTATATATGTATATATATATATGTGTGTGTGTGTGTGTGTGTGTTTATTTATATAATGTGTGTGTGATAATTAACACTTTATTTGACATTTGACTACTCGAGGGAATTAATATGAGTTACACAGCTAAATTTAACTACAAATTAAAACAAGCAATCTGTCAAAGATGGAAACAACCAAAAAAATGAAATGATTATCATTTCACATTGATATTTTAGTATGATTTAGTTCCGGTATTATGTGATTAGCTCGTAATACTGCAGCTAAACATTTCTAATGCTAGCGATAAACTACTAAGCTACATTCCTTTTTCCCATTTCCGTCACCAAAACTCCGTCATCACTCTCCCAGTGGAACTGAGAGGTGTCAGGATATTTTTGGTTTTCATTATATAAAAACTGGTGTACCATATTTCTGTCAAAAGTTGTAAGTTGTAATCCATTGTAATTAACTTGAGAAAAAAAATTCTTTACCAAAAAAGTGATTACATGAAAACCAACTTTAATATAACTTTATGAGATTGTAATCACAACAAGAATTCAAATCCAGATTTAAATTTTTTTAATTTCATTAAACAAAGAGATTTTTTTTTTGCAAAATGCAATATGGCACTGTTTTTTTTCAAAATCTTATACATCCATTGCATCACAAAAAAAAAATCTGTGTGTAATTATGTAAAATATAGCCAAAAAAAAAGAAGCAAAACTGATCTACACATATCACAGCCTTGGAACTTGGGTTAGGGAAGTGCACGTGTGATTGAAAGGTGTGCTGGTTTGAATCCTTGACTTGCAAGGTACCACCCATAAGCACTACTCGCCAGGCACTGAAATAGCTGCCTACTGCTATGTCACACTATGTGGGGTGTGTCAACAACGACAATTAATCATTTCAATATTGGACACATTTTCCAAAATTGGATCTTGTTGGCTTTTACATGTTATAAATAAATTACATAAGTAATAAAACTATTTCTGTGTGAAACTGCACAGAATATAACTATAAACAAGAGGAATGCTTATCATCAGTGGCCTCTCTATCCCTCTGTTTTCCATCTTTTTTAACTCTTATGAGACACAAAATGGCTTGATCCTGTTCTGCTTCAATCGTATGAGAGTAGAAAAACTCTCCAAACTCTCTAAAAAGGTTTTTAGCAAGATCACCGGCAGTTAGCATCGTGGCAATAGTCTGAAGTCTCTCTGGTGTGTGTGCAGGCAATCGCCGCCCCCCCCAAGTGTCACATTTTATTCACTTCCTCCGTCTTATGATTCCCTTTTGACGGCTTATGTTTCTACCCCATGGGAGAGACAAGCATTGGCTCCTGAATCTCATCAAAGCTATGCATTTGTTTAGTGCAATTCTCACTTAAAAAGACGGGGATTCTCCGCAATGTTGACAACCCCTGGGCGCTGTCATTAATAGGAATGCCGCACTGTGATTGGCCTAGCGGAGATATCGGGTTCTGCTGAAAATTGGGACTGGCGTTTATCGCGGTTTGGAACCAAACCCTTCATTTGCAATTTACCGTATATACTCGAGTATAAGTATAAGAGTTATTCAGCACCTAAAATACACTAAAAAAGTCAGCCAACAACTTTTATCGGATGTCTGTATGTAGCGTAATACAGGCACAGATGGCGTAATTACTTTTAGGTACCGTAAAAAACATATAGCCCACTTATGTCATTTTATTGGTATATATTTTAATGATATAAATATATTGAAACCTACAAGCAGCTGCTGCATTTCCCACCCTCGGCTTATACAGGAGTCAATAAGTTTTTCCTATTTTCTTAGGCAAAGCAGGTTCCTCGGCTTATATTTGGATCGGCTTATACTCGAGTATATACGGTAATTATTAAATCATAGAGAGAACAAACTGAGTTCCTGACATTTTTTGTGTCATTGTTTATATTGTCTAATATAGCATTTTACTTAGCCCACCAGCATAACATTACACACACACACACACACACACACGCATATATATATATATATATAGTGGTGGCCAAAATTATTAGAACACCTGACAGATCTGAAAATATTGACTTTTTTGTCTCCAAAACATGATTTCATTTCATAATGTTCATGAAATATGCAGAGGATTGCGCACAACAAATATCAGATGAAGTGAGACCTACTGTTTTTATCCACTTTTAACTGTAATATTTGGTATGTCCAGCTTTTGCCCCTTTCATCCTGACCTCCTCCTCACCCTACACTTTTAGATGTTTCAGCACCAGCATCTGAAGCTCTCTCCCCAGTGGCTGCAATTCTTGCAATCAGTAGCAAGCTGTTAAAGTTAAATAAGTAAGACAGATGCTTTATTTAATGACTATAGTGTGTGTTTATGTATATATAATGTGTGTGTGATAATTGACACTTTATTTGACATTCAACTATTTGAAGGAATTAATATGAGTTACACAGCTAAATTTAACTACTAATTAACACAAGCAATCCGTCAAAGACAGAAACAAATAACCAAAAAAATTAAATGATTATCATTTTATATTGACTTCTTAGTATGATTTAGCTCCTGTGTTATGCGGTTAGCTCGTAATACTGCAGCTAATCTTAACTTACTTGAGTTCGAGATGTCACAGAGTACTCGAGTATATACAGTAATTATTAAACCATAGAGAGAACTTAGTTCCTGACATTTTTTGTGTCTTTGTTTGTATTGTCTAATATAGCATTTTTACTTAGCCCACCAGCATAACATTACATATACCTGTACTGTATATATATATATATATATATATATATATACACACACACAGTGGTGGCCAAAATTATCTGAAAATATGAACTTTTTTGTCTCCAAAACATGATTTAATTTCATAATGTTCATGAAATATGCAGATGGTTGCGCAGAAAAAAATATCAGATGAAGTGACTGTAATATTTGGTATGTCCACCTTTTGCAGCAATTACAGCAGCACATCTCTCTGGCATAGTGTCAGTATATTAGCTGAGAACTTTAACACTAATGGTATCCCATGCCTTCTGCAACTCAAGCCAAAGGATTTCTATTAAATGTACAATAGATCTGTCCAGTTTATTTTCCAACTCATCACAAATGTGCTTGATGGGGTTGAGGTCCGGACTTAGCACGGTGATTCTCCTTATGAAGGCTCTATTCTATCATTTATAGAGCATAACGATTACTTTGTAGATATTTCATTTGTTTTACTGGTATTATAATTCAACAAAATAACTGAAACCTTTTAAATACGCCAAGTGTTCTAATAATTTTGGCCACCACTGTATATATGAAGGGTGACTATCTGTTACATCACCATCAATTCAATTCTATTTATATAGTATAGCATTTTCACAACATGACATGGTTTCAAAGCACTTAACATTACCCCTGGCCAAACCCCCCAGTGAGCAAGCCATAGGCGACAAGGGCAAGGAAAACTCCCTAGAAGGATGTGTCAATTGGACAAAATGACTAAATTCTGTCTTCCTTTTACCGACTGCTCAGAGACTCTTGCTTAAGGCTCCGCCTTCTCACAGCGCTTCTGTTCTGTCGTCAGGAGACTATGTTTCCGGACTATTGCAATCTTGTGACCGAGGAATCAGTTCACCAGAGTTCCACCTCCGGCTTTGTAGTTCTGTGGTTTCCGAAGTTCTCATCTCCAGGTGGTTCTCTTCTTGTGTCCTAGTTCCCATCTCCTGGTTTCCGTGTCCTGGTTCCTGTCCCCTAGCCGCACCGGAGTCCTGCTTCTGCGCAACCTGTTTCCGAGACTCCCTTCCAGACAGCCTCTTTAAGTCACAGCACTAGTTAGTTTCCCATGGTTTTCTGTCCAATGCACTCATGGTGTTTTTATCGTACCTGAGCAGCGACAAAAAGCATCAGCATCATTTTACCAGAATTAAACAAAACTATAGCGTTTAATAATTACGGCTAACAAATTTAATGTATTTGTTTTGCAGTCCCATCCCTCAATTTTCTTTAACGGCGAGTCCTATTCTGGGTCGCGGGGGGGTCGGGAGCCTATGGACGCAAGGCGGGGAACAACCCAGGATCACAGGGCACACTCGCACACCATCCGCTCACACATGCCGGCAATTTGGTAACTCCAGTTAACCTCAGCATGGACTGTAGCGTGAAACTGGAGTGCCTGGAGGAAGCCCCACAATGACACGGGGAGAACATAAAAAAATTACGGAAAGAAAAGAATTAATGGCTGCAAATCAGGAAAAACATAGACTCAGCTACCGGCTAATGCAGAAAATATGGGATGTATATAGTATATCCCACTCAGACAAATATGCACAATGAGCAATATCTGCCCGCTGTTCCTATTGTGCAGTAATGCAAATGTCAGAATATTATTGGTATTGGGATTATTATCATTATTGCTGTTGTTTTTGATCACACCAACCTAAAACATGAACAAACACAAGCAACAGCCAGTCTTGACAATAAGGAAACCTACAGCATAGCAAACAATGTATGCTAATCTCATTCGTTTGTGGCACTGGAGGACTCTGGACATGCAACCACGCAGCTATTACCCAAACACGGGCCAGAATATAAATTAGCCAGCCTGTTCGTGAAAACAGGGAATAAATGAGACACTGGGGCAGTCAAGGAACTCCACAACTACTGGGACTGGATCAAAGGTATAAGATAATGAGTACATGGACACAGGCACCTCCCAAATCTATCACTCTGCAGAAATCTATATTGTCAGCAGAACCATGATGAGGTACATTGATGGTAGGCTGATTCATCATGGAGCTGGTGCACTGTGAAGGTACCAGCCTGAAAGAGCAGCGATGTGTAGCGCAGAAAGGCGTTAAGAGGCCGGAAAGCAATGCAACGGTGCACTCAGAAGAGACAATAAAAGGGTAAACTGCAACAACATTTACCCCCTGCTTTACAGTCTAGAATGGTCTTCATAAAATCATTCACTGTCAAAGGAGAATCATAAAACCCCTGGCAAATGGCAGTCCATCTCCATGTAACAGTCTGAATGACATTGCTTTGAATTTTAACTACGAAGGACCCTTGACCTGCAGGACACTGCATGCCCCACATCTTTGATGATCTTTATTACTTTTAATTACCCAACCTCCCCCCCACAGTGCCTAGCGAATGACCTGATAACCCCACTTGTCAGTGTAATGCCCCGTCCACTTCATGAAGAACCAGAGCTGCATAAACTCTTTGGGGCTTTGTACTGCAGGAGGGCGCTTGAGCACAGTAACAGATATATAACCCCAGTCTCTGGGTTAGTGCAAGGTTCCCGTTTGCTTTAAATCACACAGCTGGGTTTTTATTTTAAAATTACAAAACAACCAGCCTCGGGTACTCAGACTCATAGCCCCGTTGTGACTGTTAAACATCCCAGGGGTATATCGTATGAAAATGAAATGTACTGATGTTATTATTATTATTTATTATTTTTAATTACAAGCTATTACAGTGTTCATTTACCACATATCACTTAAAATTATTTTGAAAAGAGGCATTCTTCAAAAAAAAAAACAGTGAGGTATATCTTTCATGCATCATGGTGGCCCCTACTGGCTGTTGGGTTATTTAAAATTAAAAAGTCTTACAGACTTGCAGAATTTTCTCTTGTGAATATGGCACATATCAAACTTGATGCATACCATGGTGCACCTAAATGGTACATTTCTGGTTTTATACTTTTTTGGAAGTAAAAAAAAAAAAAACTTTTTCACAAACAGTACACAAGCTACAGGATACAGTTTTTAATGACCTCAATAAAACCTGCATGCATTACATAAAACAACTTAGCCTATAAAATGTGTATTTGCAAATTATATTTTTGCTGTTGATAGCTGAGCTTTCACTTTTGGAACATAGTTTATTATAAGCAATATTCAAGATATATAAGGCAAAGGAGTGACCTTATATGGGTCTATACACCAAGTCCCTCAGTGTATTTAGTCGGATATTTGACCATTCTTCGTGGAAAAAAATGCCTCCAGTTCCTCCAGGGATGAAGGCAGTGGAAATGAACTTCACACTCTGTTCAAGGATATTTACTTCTGGTGATCTGACAGGGCATGGAAGACCTTAGATTTCATCCTAGCATTTATGAAACTGTACCTGAATTTGCTTAACGGTGCCTATGGGGGCACTATAATCTTGGAATGAGGGAAGATCCTGAGGGAACCCTGTTTACACCATAGGGTGCACCTGTTCTCATATTCCTCAGTCATTACGCGACCTAATAACTCCGATAAGATGGCTGCCCTTTCCGATAGGCATTGTGGATTAAAGTCCTCCTTTGACTATTCTTCATTATAAATTGGTCTGGATACAGGGAAAAGCAAGGGGTGACTTATCAGACAATATTCCTTTTTCCATTCGCCGGGGGTCCAGGTTACACCAGGCTATGTATTTTTTTAGTGTATTAGCCTTGGGTATATGCAGTCCCTTACTGCCAGCCCTGCCATAAATCCGAGCTTTTACTGTGAAGTTCATGACCCACTGTTATTGTTGGTTCTGTGTCAAAGTGGTCCGGATTCCGTTCAGGTGTGAGACTCTATTTTTGTGGCGTGTAACAACCATGGCCATCGATATCTGTGTGGGGGGGGGTTCGAAATGTGACTGCTCTTCCCCTTTGCTGGTGCAGTTTGTCTATGTGTAGCTCATGCTGTCATAGTTTTGAAACGGATCTCTCTGACACATAAAATAATATTTCAGGTTTCTGATTGCTACACCCACCTGATCACTTTTGCAGTCTATCAAAGCTATCTCATTTGGCATGAGGAGTCATATATCTATGTGATGATTTTCAGACCACATTTATTGCCAGGTCATACTGCTAACTGGCACTCAGCGTAATAAATTCACCTTTGTTACGACTTTGTAATTATGATTAATTTACCTCAAAGTCATTTTTTCGTTTCATGTTAATTTTTTTGATTTCATGTACCTAGTGGGTGGCTCACTGTCAGCCATGTTCCCTAATAATGCCAGGGAGGCACACACATGCATATATGTATCTAAATGTATATGTTTTTAGATAAACATATATAATATACACACACGAACATATGAAAATTTATGTCATATAGCATGTTAAAGCTTCATTCAGGGAGTTTTTTGCTGTATTTCGTTAAATATTCATTGCAGCAAATGTTATAGGCTATACATTTGAAAGACTGAATATTCAAGCACTTTAAGTACTTTTTCCATGCATGTTTTATGTTGTATATTTAATTTCCCCAGGCTATATAAAATATGTAAACAATACCTGTTATTGTTTGTTAATTACTGCTTATTTGTACATTTAAGTACTTTGGGGGAAAAAAAGTGCTAGTATTCAAACACAGTCCTGATCACTTCACCTGTAGACAGTGTACTGAAGTTTCTGCCTGTTTTGCTAGTAAATAAATAAATCCGCATTAGTTTTGCATTAGTTGAGCGTGCTCTGTTGCATTTCTCATTAAAGCCACTCCATCTATTATACTTCATGCTGTTGTCTGAATGTGGTACGCCCAGAACAATATTATGTTAGTAACCACTAAAGAGAAAAAGAGATCTAATGTAACTCAGACCAACCGAAAACAAAACAAAAAAAACCTTGAACAAAAAAGAAGCATACTATTCCTTTTGATTACTTTTTAAGTCCCCGTAATCACGTCCTTCTCGAGAACACAACCCCTGCAGAGACCATAGAGCATAATTTTCTGAAACATGAGGGTCAGGCTTCAAATTTCACTGAAGTACGCCGTAAAATTTGACAATTACGCCTTAAGACAGAAACGAAAAGAAGTCTCCGAGACTCCATGTTCCCTGATTTGTGCGTGCATAACACAAAGTATCACGTATCCTAACGTCTGCAGGCATTCAGCCCACATGCGAAGCTGCAATACCGGCCCCAGGAACAAGGCACGTGTAACGAAATACTTCTCATGCAGCCGCTTAATCCTATCCCTTATATATTTATATAAAACAACACATCAGCCTGTTTCCTTTGCAGTCCAAATGCTATACGGTATTAGAATTACAATAACAGATATTATACACATTTAACAAAAGCAGTATACGCATGGTAGTAGGCATATGTATTTTCCAAGCGCGCATCTTAGATGGCGCTTCATAGACAGCGTTTCTCTAGATGCCGAAGTGCCGAAAGAGGGAATCAGATCCCGCCAGCGTCAGTTCCTCTCTCTTACTGTTCGGGTTTTTTTTTTTTTTTGTCCCCCCCCCCGTTCCCCGTGGTTGCTGAGCGCTTCTCTCCCACATCCCATGCCTATGTACAAGAGGACAGCCTGAATAAGTGACAGCCCCCTTGCGTCTGTCGCGCTTAAGAGCAGAGATTTAATAATAATAATATTAGTAATAATATATATGTGCATACATTTTTTTTTTATTTAAAAAGTTCACGATACATTTTAGAGCTATGCTTTTTTCTCCTTATCGTTTCCGCATTTTCCTTCGCGTGTAAAATGTGCAGAGACTCTGCGCTAAGCAGCGCCTTGTCGCGCATTTTCGGTGATATCTGAGGCTTTCCATCGACCGGGCTGGTTAAGTGGATGGTCCTTGGGCGGCGCTAATCGCGGCTTTGGCCGGTGGGTCCGGCATGTCTTCGCCGGGCGAAGTGGCTCCGCGGTGACGAGCGTGCCGATCGCATCCCGTCATTAAGCCGGCTCCTCGCCGCAGCTCGCCAGCTCCGGGCTCGCAGTGCGCTGCCGCGGCGCTTTTCCTTAGAAGAATAACTCAGATGCGTCGCATAATGAGATAAAAAAAACACTGGCAGGGAAAAAGAAGGAAATAAAAAAAGAGAGAAATAGCGGCTTTGGGGGGTGTTTAGTCCTTCTTATCGGTTTTTGCTGCCGCTTTCTGGCATTTCAGCACCACAAGGAGCGGACAGCGACTGCTGGCGCTCCCCGGAAGAAAGGAGGAAAAGAGAAAAAGTGAAGCAGTTTTCTGCCTGGATTGTACTGGAAGCTGATTGTTGGTTGGGGGAAAAAAGCCTATATTGCGTGGAGGAATATATACAAGTAGAACAGAGTCTGGTTTTAGTCAGGCTATGGTAACATTAGCGCGTATTACCCTTCCGCTCCGGATGGCGAGTTGGCGACACCGGCGCTGTCATCCGATGTGATTTTGGAGAGCTTTTATAAAAAGGCACTTGATCGACAAAGAAGCAAACGATTCCCCCCCACACATTTCGGATTAGAAGGATTGATGAACGGGGAGCGTGTATTGCCAATATTTCATTGCCACCTGTTAAGAGAATATCAGGTAAGAACATTTTTGTTCTGTTTTTATATATGTACGGCTGTACAGTTTGTTTAAAGAATACTGTAAGTGTTACAACTAATACTAAGGACATTGATTTCTCAGTTGCACTGGGTCTGTAGGATTTGGGGGGTTAATTGGACACCCTGAACACTAACAGAAGAGCCCCTAAACACCGGCTTTGGGAGTATTGACACGTTAATAAGGATTAATAATAACTGCGTTAAACTTGGTCAGTTACGGGCCCTCGCCGTTTCAGATATCGCGTACTTTGAGACGAGCTGTATTCCCCGGTTTCGTATATCGCGTTATTTTACCGAATGAAATGGAATTAATAGGCCTAAATAATTTAAAAATAATTATAGGAGGGGGTCGGTGACTTCCAAGAAGCGATAGCAGTTACATGTAACATTATTAAGCAGACAAAAGTTAGTCATATATTGTCAGTTATGACACTACACCAAATAATAATAATAATAATAACAATAATAATGATGTTAATAATGATAATAATAATAGCATCCGCTAAGAACGTGCTAGGACTGTATAGCAGTTATAACCTCTTCATATACAACTGCTTTGCCGGAAATCCCAGCGGTACCGGTGAGAACCGGGCCAGCCATGGTAACGATAGCTCGCACTTTCCTCAATGTAAAAACACCCCTTTTTTGTCACACATTATAAGTTATTTGCTTGTACCGTGTGCTATTTCGGTCGGAGATAAATAATTCATTCTCAAACGCGGGCTTTTGCTGACCTACCGTAGGTGGGGATTCAATAGGAGCAAAGCGATTTGACCTCAACTTCCAATGAGGATGGATGACACTATTTCTTTTCTCAATAGTTACATAACGGCCACACAGATTTTCCGCCGATTGCATTTTAGAAGTCAGTTAGTAATTATATGGCGGGGGTCCGGTTCGAAGGAGAAAATTATTATAAACATATAGAGATCGCCACACAACATTTTTTGCAATTTTTGGTGAACACAAGCTACAAAGACATTCTGTATTTGACAATTGTTCAAATTATCTGATAAATAACGCTATAGTCATTCTTTTCCTTATTCGAGAGGATCAGCTTAGATTTAATGATTCGACAAATTGTCATACATTACACAATTTATCATAATATAAGTATGGAGGCATCTATCAGTAGTTCAATGTCAGTGATTTTGTTATAGATCCAAAAGTCCACATTAATTTAACGGGCAGGAGATACGATTTCATAGGTATTTATGCACCCTGCTTGTGATATGACTCTGCATCAGGAAGCCCAGCACAGTGTTTTAGGCACACACCTAAAGAAAAGCTTTCTTAATGTGTGTGTGTGTGTGTGTGTGTGTGTGTATATATATATATATATATATATATATATATATGGGCTGTTTTATACTTTTCTTGAATGTTGCCATCCTTTCACTCTGGGGGGTGCAGTAGTGTCCAGATTTCTGCCTGGGGGGATAGCAGAGGGGATGGGCTCAGGGATGGAGAGGTGTTGATATGTTATAGATGAAGATTTAATGCACAGCTCGGTCCCAGTCTGCAAAGCGCCAGCCGTCACTCGTTGTAAACTCCTGGCAGACTTACAGTAACATTTGCTGTTGGGATGTGAGCTGCACACCAGCCCAATCTCCCCGCACATGCTTATTCATTCAGCTTTCTGCAGGGTGGGGGTAGTAACACTACATCAGGAGGAAAAATGCTGTCCTTCAACTCATATGAAAGCTCAGCAAGTATAAGTCACCGGTCATATGACGAGAACAGGCAGGGCTCTGCCAGACTTTAAATGCAATGGGGCCATTTGGTTTATCGTAACTATATTTGTGTTGATTTAAGAACAAAGAAATATGTGTGTGTCAATGTGTGTGTGTGTGTGTGTGTGTGTGTGTGTCGGGGGGGGAGAGTGAGAGAACAATATATACATATATGTCTGTGTGTGTGCTTATGATAACATTTTGAAATAATTAGCACCAATTTCTTAATTATGTTGATCAAAATAAAAAGTTGTTTAATTTAACATGTATAGTGACTGACTATTAATGGAAGGCCATAAAACTGCTTGAATAACATCTTTTGAATTAAGTACAGTTTTCTGTGCATTAGTTTACCCAGCAATCTATTTCTGTCAGTTTGTATGTGGTGACATTTGAGAACGAGGGCTGTGTTGTAATTCGCTGTGAATGCTTGACTGTCTAGCTGCAATTCAAATCCTTCTGAGGAAAAGAGTCATTGCTATACAAGGAGCCATCCTCCAGGCGAGATTGGTCGTCATGGAAATGAATTAAGCGACGAAACTGCATCGACGTCTCGCAGATACAGTAAATTTGGTACTGCGCTCATTCTCAGAGCACAGATTAAAATCGCTTCATAGCAGAATCTGGATGCTGTAATCTGAAGTCATTATAGTTTAATAATGTGCTGAATAATATATTGCTATGAAATATAGCGACGGTTCAGATATAGCAACTATGTACCTGAATATTTCAATGGGTGCCTAATGTCCCACTTAAGATTCAGAATGAGAGCTACTCTCCCTTTTTTCCCAGTTTAATGGCACTCGATATAGTATAATTCACCTATTTGTCTTCAGAAATTGAACTGAAATATTCTGGATCGAAAAGGCAACTTTTTCTTTAAGATGTGTTGTGGTTAAAAGATACATTGTCTGCTACAGGTTTCACATCTCAAGCTGGACATCGCATCTGCACCTCCGGGGGGGTCTCGCTTCAGATGTGTGGCTGATTAATATCTTTGCATGTAAATCCTGCACATGTTTCTGATTTCCAGAGTCCTGCCTGCATTTAACTTTTTTGTGAATGAAATTAGATCTCAAAACAGTGATACACCATTTACTCCCCCGACTTCAGTTTAAAAAGTACTTAATCCAACAATGTGCTTTTTTGGTGGCACCACGATTCAGTATTCAGTAGGTAATGAACTTCTTTTATACACAGAAGTCGCGAAAATTGTCTCATTAAAGTTTGTTGTGGTTTCTCAATTGAACACCTTGATTTATGTCTGGAGTAATGTCAAAGAGAACCCCAAGATGAAGGTTTTATTCCCACAATGCATTTCCATGGACTCACATGTTCCTATAATCTTAATTTCAGTCCCATCCTCATTTATATTTCCATTTGTCCATCCTGCCATTATGAAATGTGTCCTCTGCATTTATCTCATATGTGACACAGCAGGGGACAGCTAATTCAGCAGCCAGAGAGCAGTGCTTGGGGGCGGTACCTTGCTCAGGATACCTCACCCAGACCTTGCTAGTCAGGGATTCGAACCAGCAATCATTCAATCACATTCCATTTGGCCACCAGTGCCCCACGTCAGCTTCCCAAGTCCAAGTTCAAGTACATGAACTGTTTTATTATTTTTTTCTATAGCCTATAGCTGGAAGACAATTAATAACTATAGGATATCTTGTTTGCTTTATTGGCAGAAACATAAAATAATTAAAAACTCTTTGCATATATATATATATTTTATTTTATTTTTTTAACTCTAAAGAGGTGCTTGATTCACGTGAGCAGTGCATGTAGACCAGCTGCACATTTACAGATGCGAGCTACAGGCCAGAGGAAATCGATGCATTCCTTTAAAGCAAGTCCTGCTTCAGTGAGTCATCTCAGTCCTTAGCCTTTTAATTGTTATGTTAGTGTTTGGAATACCCGCCGTAAAATCCATTTTTAAGTAATGAATACCACGGCACGGGCAGCCAAGCACTCTCTGTCTCTGTCTGCCAAACCTTAATGCACTTCTACACTTAAAAAAAAGAAACTTTTTATCCGTAATACATGATAATTACTGCACTTTAGAATACCTTGTCAGTTTCCATAACCTTTTGGCCGTTTCATAACAGATATTCCGCTGCCTAATACTGCTGTCCTTTATGTCAGTACTGATTATCGACCTTGGATTCCATATAACTTGTGGGCACAGCTGTTGCCAGAGTGCTGCAACGTGTTTCTCATATTTGCACAGAGATGGTCCCAAGCAGGGAAGTAGAGATCTTTTCTTTAATTTGAAAATCAGCGTTTTTAACAAATAAAAATAAAGCTACATGGACCTGCTAGGGAGGAGATTATTACGTTTAGCAGGTAATTCAGCAGACTGTATTATAACCAGTCCATCCATTCATCCATGCCAGACACTTACCCAGCACAAGGCAACGGTGAAGCTGAACGGTGAAGCTGAACGGTGAAGCTAAACAGTGAAGCTGAAGCACATGCTATGAATCACCCTAGGCTGGATGTCAATCTGAGAAAAAGCGATTGCTGTCGCCTTTGCTTATTACAGTTACAGCTCTTCTTCCACCATCATATTGTGATAATAATATTATGCAGATATTGCATTAATATAGCCAAAGTAGATTTTAAAGTATATTCTGTGTCCAAGGTGAAATTCTCAATGAAGATTTGTATTACTGTTCTAACGAAGTTCACTTTTGCCTAGCCATAAATATCAGCTAAATTGAAGGAGTTCCAGCCGGAGTTAATAAAAGTCTCCCGAATATCCCCATTCTTTATTCTTATTTTCTCTGGCTTATAAAAGAATGAGCACTGCTCTGTTGTTATTAATACATGGATATATTGACTGGTATGTTGCAGGAATGGGGCAAATATTTACAGTATAAGTTCCATGGGGTGGGACTTCAGAAGTTTTGCTGCTAACCAACTAGTAGAAATGCGCTAGATAAGGTGATTTCAATGGCCCCTAATGTAATTTTCAAGCAAAAAGAGCCAAAAAAAAAACGCCAACACATCTCAGTAATATACTATTGTGCTTTTGAAATCATGTCTAATTTTGCAAATAACTTTTGCAAATTTTGTCTAATTTGCAAATAACACTATACAATATATATATATATATATATATATATATATAACATTTCTTTCTAAATGTTTAATACATGTAATAAGTTTTGTTTTGTTACATGTTTGACTCTCTGACATTCTGTCATGTGGCGTGGAATGACTTAACACGGCCCCCTAGAGTGTGCAGTGAGATAGGCAATAAGAAGCTCTTAAGTCAGTGGTGGAATGCACTTAATGGTTAAAGTGCGTATCAGGCCTAAGCTAGCATAAGCCCCGCACTTAATTCAATGATGGAATATGCTTGAAAAATCTGTGAAAAAACTGCACAGCCGCATGAGACAATAGGCATCAACTTCCCAATGACACGTTGCTAACTACAGTCCAACGCCCCTAATTAGCACTGTAAAAGTTTTGGGAAACACAGCCCTGGACTAGGACTGTTGTGCTGTATGGAATTCTCAAACAGAAAGCACAGTTAAAACATTCAAGCCAAACAATGATCCCAAAGCATCAGCCAATCTAAGATCAGCGAAACACTATAACAGTTCATGTAATGTAAATGGTTGTTGAGTCTCATATGAGGTGATTAGGGTTAGGGTGGTAAGCCACCGTATTATAAGGCAGGACTCGGTGCAGCATAAATGTAACTGTTTGACAATGTAATTTATATAGCGGTGAGGCATGTTATTGGTGAGTGAACATTAATCTTCATCCCCACTGAAAACTCGGCAGTGTGAGCTCGGGATGAGTGTGATGTCGAGCTATGTCTCTTTCATGAAGGGCACGGTTAATCCACCCAAACATTTACAAACTTGGGGAAATTTTTTATTATGAGTAACAGCTGGTCGTGCTACTGTAACTGTCCTGGGAAAGTGGCATTTTTGAGAGCGACTCAATGTATCCCAGGAAACATAAGCCGCAAGGCAGAAGAAATTCTGCATGAGATGTCAGTCCAATAAAGGACAGGCAGTCACAGACAATCAAACACTATGAGCGATTTTCAGATAAGGATTCCCCTAACTGCATTTTTGAGCTGTGTGAGGAAAGTGGAGTTCCTCGAGGAAACATCTGCAAACATACTTGGAGCCTCAGGCAGGAATCAAATCTACATCTCTAGAGATGCAAGGCTCCAACTTACTCACAATACCATCTGATATTAGTAATACACCGATATAATACGAAGACATTCCATAACATATATTCAATTCTCAAAAAGAGGGTCTCACATGGAAACATTACCAATTTAGCCTCAACACTACAGCGTTGCACTTGTAATATTTAAAATATGGTTAAGAAACCTGGATCGGTATTTTTCTGTTGGTTATTAGATGGTATTCACGAAGAAGACCATTATATTAGTATACCTGGGACTTCATTTTTCTTTTGAATACATTTCAGCCAACAGTTATAAAATGGGTTCAATCTAATACTTTTTATGGAAACACCTGTTCAACTGTAATTTGGTGGATCCAGCCATTTTTTGAACTACTACTGCTCGGTTATTCAGGTAAAACATGTATGTGCATTAAAAAGCAAAGTGGCAGGGGCTGATTGGCCCTGTGGGGTAAGGCCGCATGCTTATTGTCAGAAGTTTGCCTGTTCAAATCCTGTAGCTGCCCAAGTGATTATACAGTTCAGGCCTTCAGGAAGACCCTTAACCCCAAACTTTCCAGTAACTGTCCGACCCGGCTTCATTAACTGTTCATCACTTTCAATAAAAACTGAAGTGATAATTCATGGATATTAATTTGTCAATCAGTTGATTTTTTTCTCTATGAAACAGACAAAACTGTATTTAAATACATAGATAATGTAATGACGAGGGAGAATCAAATTGTGGAAGCCTAAAACACAGCTAGCAGGCAAACGGTCAAACGGCAAGACGGAAACCAAAACGATTAGATCAGGCTAAACTCACGTGGCAACTGAATAATCAGCAAAGGGATGCAGGGCCAGGCCTAGGCACGGAATAAGAAAATTTATACAATATGTTAAGTATTCAATTTTGAATATACACTCAGCTGCCACTTTATTAGATAAACCTGTCCATCTGCTCGTTGACGCAAATTACTGATCAGCCAAACACATGGTGGCAAATCAATGCATTTAGGCATGTTGACATGGTCAAGACGAACCGCTGCAGTTCAAACCGAGCTTCAGAATGGGGAAGAAAG
>JAODKN010000079.1:9880368-9902123 GCA_026774425.1 Petrocephalus zakoni
TTTCTGCAATACTCAGACCAGCCCGTCTGGCACCAACAACCATGCCACGTTCAAAGTCACTTAAATCACCTTTCTTCTTCTTGATGCCTGAATGCATTGAGTTGCCATCATGTGATTGGCTGATCAGTATCTCGTCAATGAGCAGTTGGACAGGTGTGCCTAATAAAGTGGCCGGTGGAGCTGGGCCTGAACATGATACGGCATAGAATGTGTAAGAGAAGGTCAAGGTAAATTTCTCTGATTGTACTTTAAACTTGAAAAACATTTATTTACATATTAATATGTGTATAATTCTACTCAAATGTATGGTGTTGAATCTTTCTAGCAGAACAGCAAAGATTATTTAGAGAAAATATGCACAGGGAAAATGAATGAGGTATGTCTGACAATTATTGTGCGCACTTAAGAAAAGAAAAATATTTCATTATGGTCATTATGGTCAAAAATGAAGTCAGAGGTTTCAGCAGATTGCGGCTGGTCATTCTGAGGCAACCCCTGCCCTTTTCTACCATGTCCAGTCAATGTTAGCCCTGAACTGTGCCTGTTGTCCATTGAACTGAACTCTGAGTAAGCCCCCCAGGAACCTGACTCACTGTAACAATGATGGCAAAGGTGCAGGATTTGGGAAGCTTCTACTGCTACACTGTGTCCGTCCTTTTTGACGTGGCAGACACTAGCTTAAGCACTTTCTTCTGTCTTTGTCTACCTCAGAGCCATTCATCTCTGACCAATGTGTCACTGTACAACACAATGTGGAGATAGATAAATAGATAGATAGATAGATAGATAGATAGATAGATAGATGTTTTATTAATCTGGAATAAAATTGTCGGTTTACAGTAATAAACTAGTAGTACAGTGGGAGCACAACACATATTCAACACAGATTCAGACAGATAATAAATAACTACAAACAATTGCAGTGCAAAGTATGTCAGGAGAGGTATATGAAAGACCTCAATACTCTGAGTTACGCTGAATTCAATTACAATAAATAGTGAAGATTCAGAATGTGCAATTAATTCAGCATTAGAGATGAAAGTCACGTTATTGCGTGCTAATTGTGAATGCGATAAAAGTGTCTTTTGTAGCTGATATTCCTGGTGAGGATCAGAGGATCGGTGTTTGTCCCACCCTCCAGGACACGCTGTCCTGCTCGTCTTGGCCGACGTCCCCCGGGCTACGGTGGGAGAAGCGATGGGTGGACCTTAGGCTCCTCCCCCTGCTGCACTCGCGCCTGTCACAGTACGTCCCGGGCTCTGACGTCTGCAGGTGAGTGCGCTGGGGCGCGTGGTGTAAGGGCTGCCCCGCATGACAACGCTAATCGGACGTACCAAGCTCAGTAAAACGTCTGCGAATACAAAATTACTCAAACTGTATCGCAAGTTATATTTGAACACGTGGCTTGTGTTAGTCATATCAGGGTGTTATAATAATTTATTGCGAATGTACTTACTACAGTATATATGTATTTTTTTACAAATTAATTTGTCTGGATGAATGACTGACGGGGCTCTTTTACCTCGTACCCCCGGGACAAAAGCGGAGAGCCAGCTTCAGGATAACTGTGTGAGTCACGGGGTTGGCCAATAGTCAACGGCCAGGGTGTGCCAATGGGGTGTGACTCAGGCCTGTTAAGTTTCACTGGAATGGTACTCTAAAAATGTGCAAATACAATTCTAATTGTAGCATGAATGGTGCCAAAATCTGTTTATTTTCCTTCCACAGCCATGTATCTATACGGATTCTAGTCAGACTTATAAAGCGTTTTGAAAGGTTTAGAAAGCATGTCAGACAACACAATAATAAGCAATAATCGTGACGCGTCCGATTGTGAGGTGAAATATAAAGTAGAAAACATAAACAGTCACAATAATAGATGAATACCTGAAGTGAAAAAAAATGTTTACTTTAAGACAACATTTACACTGTGTGCAGAATTATTTGGCAAGTGTGCATTTTAATTGTATCTTCTCTTCGGACCAATATTTACTAATCTCTAATTAATTTGGTCTGAGTACTTCCTGTTTGGAGAAAAACAGGAAAACATAGATACTTTCCTGTGCATAATTATTAAGCAAACTATTATTACTATTAAAATTAGTCAAAAAAGGACCTTACATAGAGCAGAAAAAAAACTAAATTGCAAAGTGCCTGTCAGAGGGATACAAAACAACTGAAGTTGCCAGACTTTTGAAACATGATCATTGCAGTGTTTTATGGCCAAAGAAAACTGAGGAAGCACGTCGAAAGAAGACACAAAGTAACTGCCAAAGCCCTGTGTCAAATTAAAGGGGAGACTTCCAGAAATCCTGTAGAATCAAGGGCCAAGTCTCGAGACGAATGTTACAAGGATTTTGTGGATCGATGAGAGTGACTCTTGATGGAGTTGATGGATGGGCCAGTGGATGGACAGATGGTGGAGGAGTGATGATGCAGGTTGCAATTATCAGTGATGAACGTGTCGGACCTTTCTGACTGCAAGATATACTGCGCAATTCTAGAAGATACCTTCTTTAGACACTGGCACAAGAAGAAGTCAGCAGCTTTCAAAAAGGTTATGCTATTCATGCAGGACAATGCCCCTTGCCATGCTCCGAAGCATTCTATAGATTGGCCAAGAAAGGCTTGAAAGGTGACTGAATTATGACCTGCCCCCTTCATCGCCTGACTTAACCCCCATTGAGGACTACTGGGCCTTACTAAAGTGTGAGCTTTACCACGGTGGCAAGGAGTACACCTCTCAGAGCAGCATCTGGCCAGCGATTCTAGCCGCCTCAACTATTATTGGATGGGATCAAATAAAAAACTTGATTAGTTCAATGGACAACAGGCACATGATGGTCATTCAGAAGAAAGGTGCCTATGCAGGACAGTAAACTTAGTAAAGTAGACTGTATATAACAACTTATATTTTGTTATTCCGTATATGGACTGAATGGCTAAAGCTGCTTAAATCCGCCTAGTTTTTGTGCACGCTGATATTCAAGTGTTTTTATTTTTCTTTGTGAAAGTCCAATGTAACATTGTCTCTCTAAATACATTTACTTAGAGGAAATGGACACTTATTTTTATGTCTGCCTAATAATTCTGCACACAGCATATTTAATAGATTTTTTTTTCAGTAGTCTTTTGCGTCAACACTATGATTTCTGATTTATTTATTTTTTTGCACTAGATACACTTTTACCAGATGTCCAGTTTCCTTCTTCAGTCCAAAGACACTCCTGCATTTTTGTTGCTGTTGCTAAATTACTCACGGGGTGTGTACCTGCCTGTCCATAACCCTCTCTTGTGCTCGGTGTTGTGCGAGATAAGCTCCACCCCCAAAATGCATAAGTCATTGGGAGATATAACTGTTTCCTGTATACATTTCAGAAGATTGGAATAGGTTTAATGCATTAAAACAACAAGACACACGATTACCTTTGTGGTTCTTTCAGGTGGTAAAGTTTACAATAAAGTTTGTGAAACAATATTTTATACACTAAACAATTTTCCACAATTGCCTATCCAGTATATGGCGGTGGCATCCCTGGAGGGTATCCCAGGAAACGCAGGGGCAGGGTAGGAGACCCCAGCTAACATTTACAGTACCATGCTGCCGCCCCGGGTACTGTATAAGGCTCAGCAAGTTCCAGTTCTATGCTTAGGAGCCGAAGATCACTGGTTCAGATCCTAGGGTCTGCTGGGTGATTTTACTGACGGGCCGCTCAGTATGGCCCTTAAACCCCAAATTCTTCAGGGGTCATTTGACCCAATTTCCTCAAAAAGTATGACACTTTAGATAAAAGTGTGTGCTAACTAAATGGAAAACCTGGGTGAATGTGCTTGATTAATTTTGAGTTCCCTGACCAAACCCAGGGGGTGTAAAGTGTGACACAGTAATAAAAATACAGTAGTAATCTATCCATCCATAAGTACTTTGATGACCCCTGATTATGTGCTGTCTAGGATGCCCCGAACTGCACCACACTTTAGTGGACTGTGGATGCCAGCTTATCACTACTCACCAAACAAGGATGCTGTACTCTGCCCTTTCAAAGATATCGACAAAGATATTGGACACAACATGACTGTCTTTTGGAATTTAATTTTGCCCTCGGCATCTATCCATTAAAACCTACAGGAAATCCATTTAGTAAATTGTTCCGAACATGGGGACATAAATTATGAATTGCTTTTAAGCTTTCCAGACAAAAACAGTTATCACTTCATTAGAAATGACCATCTATTGAAACAAGCAGCAGAATTAATTAAAATACAAGTTGGAATATGGCTTTCAGAAATGCCAAGCGGTATAAGAAATGGGTATTTTTTGCAGTGGTCCGTTCATTCGATGTGGATATGGATTTGGTATATTTTAATGGCTGCTGCATTCTTTCCTGAAATTGCCTCTGGACTTCCTTCACCACAGTAATGTATTGTCCTCTTCCCTTAGAAAAAACGCCTTTCAAGTCGTCGCAGTGGACGGAGTCTGCAGCGGCGTTATCCAGTTCCCCTCTGCTGAAGACTGTTTAGACTGGCTTCAAGCAATAGCATCTAATATATCTGCTCTCACAAAGCACAATGTATGTATTAAAGCCAGGATCCCCTTCTCCTCGAACCGTGAGCCTCCTTATGTAATGTCCTTATATTCTCTGCTTCAAAATGTGCCATTTAATCCAGATACAAGTTGCCAGGGAAATCTGCATATATTTTATGAGAGTGATATTAAAGCCTGCATCATAGACAAGGACTGAGAAAGTGTATTGTGTCATGAATATAAATGTTCCAGTGGAAATAATGTCGTTAGCACAGCCTTTTTAAAAAGAAATTCCCTAATAAATACAAGCTTCCTTATATATACAGAATAAACCACAATGTAGAGACTGAATTTTATGGCCGAGTTACTTTGATAAATGGAGCTCATATATTACTAATATATTACAAAAAATTGTAATATTAGACTATTATTAATGGACATTGCAACTATAATGATGGTATTTGGTGTAAAGCCATTTCAACAAGGAGCTTGTGTGGACGGGTTCCAGTTCATTTTACTGGATGATTTTGACATGATAACAGAAAAACAGAACAAACCATATTTTATTGTATAAAAGGTCCTATCATTTACAGCCTACTTACTTCACAGCTACAGAACAGTTATTAGCAATTGGTACTCATAATGCAGCTTTGCTGCTGCATAAGAAACACACTAATAAATCTGCTTAATTAATTACAAACTCATATTAATGGCTCTTGACAAGCTATCAGCTGGCACTACAGATATGCTTAATAAAATTGTAGCATATAAAGGGAATTTGACAGATATCAAATCATAACCTTTACACAGTACTGGCCGAAGGTCTTAGGCAGTCAAAGAAAAGGTCCATGTATCTGGTTAGTAAATGTTTTTTTCTAAAAAAATGACTAATATCTTGTTGGATAACTATATGAGCATTGCTTCAGTTCCCAAACCTTCCCGCAGAGCCCCTCAGCCATTCACTATATATGTTAAATGTCACAAATAGTTCAATTAAGTAATGAATTGATTCCATTAGTTCATTAAATAACTCGACGAGGTATTGATTAGCCAGATAGGGTGTGCTGGTGGTCCATAGCTGGGTATGTTGGATGACATTGACATAAGAAGTGGCATTGAAATGGCTAAGTTACTATACTTTTACAGACATAATGTCATAGGTTTACACCAACATGAAGATCATTTGAATATCATTATGTTTGACTGACTAAGACGTTTGCACACTACTGTAATTCCAGTACTCCATACTCATTCCAGGGCAAAGGACACATTTAAAAATGTAAAATAAAATATTGCTTATCGTTCCATTTTTGCTGAATAACAATTATACCTTTTCTGACAGGTGAAGAAAATCAACAGGAATTTCCCTGTGAATCAGCAGGTAAGGAACAGACGCAAATAAGGAGTAAACACAACACCGCACAAACAATTCTTTTTTTTCCCTTTTCATTAGCGAAACCTTTGCAGTAAGTTAAATCTACTAAATTGGATGAAGACTTTGATAATTGCCAGCTGCATGCATTTATGACAGCTCTGTAAAATAAATAAAGTTTCCTCTCAGTTTGTTCAACTCAGACAGCAGGGTAATTGTTAGAATAATGTCAGATGACTTCTACAGCCTTGCTAGTCCTTAGTCCTTAGTCCAAAAGTAGCCATATTCCTTAGCCATTAGCCTGTAATGCACTCAGGTATTAAATCCACCAAACCCAGGAAATTTTAGCTGGCTGCCAGTGCTACTTTCCCCCTCCAGCTTCCAAATAGCAAATGGCAGAAGCAATAAATCTTATTTAAAATAAAGGCACATATTATTCCTGAACAGTGTCAGTTAATCAAAGCTGTGGACATTAGCCAGATCCCGCTAATGGACTGTTGTCCTTTTAATCCTGGCAGTAATTCTGATTTACAGGTCTTACCCACTGGTATAGAACAAGGGGTGCCATACTGTAGCATGTGCTCGATTTACTGGTGTGGCACCATTATTGACCTTAATTTTTTGTGTATCCTGTATTATTGTTAATATGGAAATCATTCCTTTGTAATGTAGAGCTGTGTCCATCAGCCATCCTGCCATTCATGTGTAATCAATATGCTCTCAGTTTAATATGTGGGCATTGAAGACAAACGACCTTTGGGTTTTAATTAGCATAAAAGCTCCCCAATTTAAAGTCACACGCGTGTGTAAGTATGCGTGTGTGTACAGGTTTTTGCTATACTTGCAAAATCAAAAGTCCTCATTAAATGTGACTAGTGAGGTCATTTTTTTCAGTCTTCAGTACTTCAGACATTTTATAAAAGATCTGTGTCTGCAATCAAGAAAGTAAAAATGCCTGAAGTCGCGCATTTTGTTTGGTTACTTATGGTTAAGGTTAGGGCTGGGTGGGGGTTAGGGTGTCATGATTGGTATTAGGGTTTTTCCCATAGAAATGAATGGACACTCCTCGCTAGGACTGGAATACAAACGTGTATGTGTGTAAAAAAGAGAGACAGCGAGAGAGAGATTAAATGCACCCAATTAATTACTCCAAAATTATCAATGCTTGTGAAGCCAGGAAGAGTTGGACATCTTGATTTTTCCAAGTCCAATGGGTCCCTGGATCAACAAGCGAGGGGCTTGTGTGCCACTTCTTTAACCAATCACATTCTTCATCGCATTCATCAACATCACCACATTGATCCCCTTTTCCTCTTTTCAAACTCGAGGCTTCCAGCCACCCAACCAGCTGGCTAGGGGCTATGTGGCTCAGCAGGCTAACACGGTTGTGGTTAGAAAGTCATCAATCTGTGGGCCCTTGACCATGGTCCTTTGGCTTATTATTTTTATTATTACCATGAAATAAAGATGTGCCTTTACATACAATAAGTTGCTGTGTTTTGCATCAATGACATGTCAGCAAAAGGCTTATGCAATAAAACAGGTGCTTCTGAAATCTGCATTCTCGATGTGGTGGTGTCATAAGATGAAGGCTGTAATTGGTTTAGGAAGTGAAACACAAGCCCCTTCCTTGTTCTCCTAGAGACCCAGTGAACACTGGAAAATTGTAAGGTGCAGCAAGAGGTAGCAAATCAACGCAGCTCATTACCATAAATGCACATTTTGGCAATTAAATAAATAAATATATTTGCAGTGCAGTATGAATGCCCCTATACATGCAAATACATAGGGTATGTATACATATAAAGTCATACATTTTAACAGTAAAGTTGTACATACAAACATAAAACCAAAGTATAAGGCTAGATGTCAAATGACCACAGGTGGTCTACTTCAGTGTTTGGTTAAATCATTACCTTTAGTGATTAGTCACACTTACTGGCTTTTTTTGCAGCTTGGATGTAATACTTTTTCCATCTGAACTGAAGTTCAACATGTTTCTGTGTAACCCTCATTATTAAATGTGATATTTTTGCATAGCATTGTGCATCTCTGAATCTAAAATCTGCTCCAACAAAAACCCACCACAGTACATTGTAGGTTATGTCCTTAAAAAGAGAGTTTCCACTCTGTCTCGATTGTCCTCAGGCTGTTTATATGTCATTTGCCCTCAAGTCCAAGTCGAGTCGATATAATTTTTGCCAAGTCCAGCCACAAGGCATCAAATCTGTGACTTGAGTCCAAGTCGAGTTGTGAGTCATATGACTCGAGTCCCCACCTCTGCTAATATGTACGTATATGTTATTAGGAAGCTAATGCTACAGTAACTGAGGGCCCTGCACCCTCAGAATAAGAACAGTTTGCAATCTTTCCTGAATAATTGTAGAGGTTTTGTAAAATTCTTTGGATGAATGTCAAAGTGTTAATCCTGGATAATGCCTGTCAGAATGTGAGTTATGGGGCACAATGACTATATAAAATGTACATGTTAACCTACAACTAATCTGCTGAAGCTGAAGAAAAACATTCCCAGTTAAAATCACGTGGGATCAGGAGTGGCGTTGTGGTTAATAGTGTTGCTTCCCACCTCTATGACCAAGGTTCCATTCGCTATTCGGCTCTATGAGCATGGTGTTTATACATTTCCTGTCTGATATTGTGGGGTTTCCCCCTACAGTTTGCTGAAATGGTGTGTGTCCTGTGATTATTTGGGGCCCCATTCTGGGTTATTCCCTGCCTTATGTACATAGCTTCTAGGACAGGCTCTGGACCCCAATGACCCTGCATTAGACAAGTTGGAAGTCAATAATATCATCAAATTTTCAATGAGCACTGGGTCTCCAGCAAGCCAAAAGTGTATAATTAATAAACACCTCAGCAAAATATTGCAGTTTTTAAATCCAAGGTCAACAAACTTTTACAATAAAGAAATATATTTGATCACCCCTTTAAAAAGAATTGTACCCATTACTTGCTTAACACATTTTTTTTATTTTATTTTAATTTCGAGATCAGAACAGAGCATATCATCTTTGGTTGAACTGCAGTTTCAAGAAACTTCTCCAAGATTTACAACATTTTCCACACATCCGTTAGTAAATAATGTAAATGATATAATTATCTCCAAAAATAAATAAATAAGTACATAAAAAAATAAAAACAACTTGTAATTGCCTATGTTGATGGGATGCTTTTATGTATGATTAATGAAGATCATTAAAAACCCGGACATGAAATAAAACTTTCATTATGCATGCACTTCTACTTGGGAGCGCACATCAAAATAATCAACTTGCATGCGAAGTGACTGTATGTCACGGATGATAGACTCAATGATTTTATCAAAACTCCTCTGTAGTAAAACACTGTCAAATGTTTTCGCTGATGCAATCACCCGGTCTTGGCTAAGTAAGAGTTCTCAAGTTGTTCTGCCCTTTCTTGGCCTCACGCTGAACATTTTAAGAACTGTTGTCACGGTTTATAAAATATAAGGCTTTATTTATTCTATTGACAACTGCTAGCAATTAACTTCAACTTACATAGATTAAGTGTTGCTAGACATGCTGTAATTCCCTCTCAGGCTTGTTTGAGTGCAGCGTTTATCATTTTAAGTCATTCATTGAATTCATCATTAAGCAAAAAAATACTCTAAAAAACATTAAAAAATCAATTGTGCATGAACAATGCATGGTTTCTCTAGCACGTCTTGTCCTATATATTCAAGTGTGCCTGTTTTTCTAGCTGGTCATGTCATCTCTCAGCCATGTATGATACGGTGTGTTGCTAAGACTTGCATTAGAAAATTATCATCAGCCACACAGTGCTTCGATTTTGGAGTCAGTTTCTCTTTTTGAGAGTTGAAAGCTCTTCATTGGCTGATATATTATCGATTCTCAACCAAAGCATGAGGAGGCATTAGAAGTTCAGACTCTTAAAATTCATAATCAGGGCTGCGCAATCTATCATTTCAGCACCCCCATTGCGGTGTGCACATGCATAATAATCGGTGATTATTAATCACCTCTCATTTGGCGGCACTGCTTTCTGTCCGAGACACAACTTGTGGCAGCAATGCCAACTTACTTCACAGCCACTGTTTGGCTATAGCTTATTTCAAGTAGTTTCATTTTTTTATTTTAAAAATATCACACTATTACTGGTGGATATTTCACATATCACGATGTGACATTATGCAGCCCTTTTAATAATGATAATAATTTTCTTTCGGTGAAGGTGTGATTACACGCTGTGCTGGAATCTCGTTTATTGCTGGCTGAACCCACGAATGATGCTCTGAGCCCTAGCAGATGTCCATCCAAGTATCTGTCACTGCCGCTGAGCTGCGCAGTGACCCAAAACTTTGACTTCAGTTGGGCATTCACCTCTTCATTGGGGTATTCACCTTCCTACTCTCCTTGGGCCGGTGGCATGAGAGCAGGAGCTCTGTTCCACCAGAGCAGGCTCTCAATCAGATTAAGTAGAGTTTAGCCTCTTGTTAGGAGGTCAGCAGATGGCAAAGTGACAGTGCAACTGGGTCTGACAAGGACTGAATTTCTATTACATTTATAGAAAGAAATGGTTGTCATGCCTGAGCCAAACTGTAAATCCAGCGCAAGCCTATAATATAGCCTGTCAACATTTTAATCTTATTCTTTGTACCCTCACTACATAATTCCCCGTAACATACTTATCTCCTTTAGTGGAGTCACTCAGGAGCTTGATTCTACCAGGCTTGAATTAACATCATCATCATCATTTACCTGTGCTTGCACTGCATTACACTTTCATTTACTGGCGTAACGAAACACAGGCAGTCTGTATCTGCGACAGTGTGATCTGCTCCCATTTATTCCCAACTGCTATAACTGCATTAGACCGAACATCCCCAATGCCAGTCTCAGATCTGGTGGCAAATCTTCATCCCAGCTGCATCCTCTCCTTCAAAAAGGACATTTCAGGCTTATGGTCAAATACAAAACCACTGCTTCCTGGCCTGCACACCAACCCCATAGCATAGCACTAATCCAAGCATCTGTGACTTTGAAGGCTGTTTCCCAGCCTGCACTTCCCTGGCAAATGCATAGTGCGATAAGTGATACACATTTTCTAAAGTTCTGGCTGTCCTTTTTTCATCTCCCAATTAATCACTTAATTGCACATCTGTTACAAGATTATGCCTTGAAACCTTCTCTCCCTGCCCCTATAGCTATCAGGAAGTTTAAGCCTGTTACGACGTGATAGCAACTCGACTTGGTGGCATCTTTTTTTTTGTAGCACACTGTTCTGAATGTCCTGCAGGGCGTCAGGTTCCCGCAGCTTGACGGTCCTTTCACTGTCAATAACTTCTGAATCCCAGAAGCGAGTCAGTTCTGTGAGAGATGTAAATGCTCGATGCTGAGATGGTTATCCCTACATGCTGTCCAGATATGCTGTCAGGAGCTACCAGGTTTTTTGAAAGTTTCACAATCCTTTCAATCCCAGTCTGCCAATAAGAGTCTGCCATTATTAACACCTCAAAGCCACCATCATTACTCATTGGTAAACCTGCAAGCTGAATTCCCCTCTTCTTCATTCCCTTTTGAATATGTACTCCAGGAATCTTCAGTCTTTTGGCTCATACTTGTGAATCTTCTCTTTTGCATCTGAGCGTCACATGAAGTCAGCAACGTGACCTTTGCGGTACTGTGATTTGTAGTCAATGGAGAAATCGAAGGCCAGACATGTTGAGGTCTCTTACCTCGGCACTGGCCTTCAACAGCTTCTTATGAATTAAGTTCTCCTTGCCTCAATTCAACAACAGTTCTCCACTTACGCCCTCGCAGTCTGTTATGGCTGTTTGCGTTCACTTATCAGAACGACACTGGTGTAACAATTATGGAAACAACGATGCCTGTGTCTTCACATGAGTCCGAAGGTGTCACATCACCTTGTAGACGCACTGCCTGACGGCGTTGTCAGCGGTTTGGATTTTTTGACAGCTATGTGTAAGAGTGATCCAGGAATCATATGAAACAGAATGAGATGACGCATACTATCATGTCCAACTGTCTGGCACAGTGATTCTAAATTACAAATATAAATTTCATATGCATCACACAGCCGTCCCAGTTCTGTCTCTTTCACCTTCTTAAATCATCCGTTCTGCTTAAATCATTCAACTGTTTTTTTTTCCTTCTGTTGCAAGGAATTATGGTATTTGTAGATATAATCATATGTCATATATTGAGCAGTACACTGCTGATCAGTTTGTGTTATTAACAGTACAAGTAAAGTCATGGCTGGCTGTACTGCTCCGTCTGACAGATCATCTACATGGGCTGGGTGGAGGAGAAGGAGCAGGACTGCGTTCAGGACCGAATGTACACCCCCAAGTTCCTGGCCCTACGCGGATCCTCCCTCTTCAAGTTCTCTGCCCCACCTGTGAGTTTCCCGCCCCGTCTCGGAAACACCGGGAATCTCCTCTTCGGGTGCAGAAAGACACGCACATGCTTTAAGCTCACAGGAACCATTAATCTTTTCAAACAGCCGTCTGCATTCATGATTAGATGAAACCCATCCATCTTCTGACAGATTATTCATGTCAGGGGGGACCTGGAGCCTATCCCAGGTAGTACAGGACACAAGGTGGGGGAATACTCTGAACAGGGTACCAGTCCATCACTGGGCACGTATATACAGTGGCCAATTCTGAGATGCCAATTAACTTAACTGCACATCTATACATGACATGGAAACCATTACACTACATTTATTTACCTGACGTCCTAAGCAACATATAAATGGGGTTTAGAGAGCACTGTCAGCCAGTGTCCTTGAACTGGGGCTAAAGGTCTTGTTCTAAGGCCCAACATCACTTTTCCAGCCATGGGATTTGGACCAGTGACCTCCCACATACATGCATAGACTCTTAAGTAACCGAGCCACATAGCACATGCAGTTTAGGAAGCCATTATGACATTGGGGACAGCATGTAAGCGTTTGCACCCTCAAAGAGCAGAGGTGGGATTTGAAAACTCAACCTGCAATAGTGAGAGAATAGTGCCACTCACCCAGCGACCAAGTTGCTGTTAAAATTAATTTCGAAAAAATCCAATTTTGTTTGTAATGAAATGACATACAATGCATTCAATTGTATAAATATTCTAATAATATTTGGTTTATATTTCTCTTACTGAATACATGACAATATACAACTATAATTTAGACATAAATTTTTCTTAAAATATTCTTGTGATATTTTTGTGGGGAGTTCACAAGCTCACCATTAACAGTGATATAATATCTATAGTCATGATACGAGCTGGGTTGAGAAGACAGAACGCACACACTGTAGCGTAACATTTAGCAGGCAATACTGCATGATTAGACTGACTATGTCCAAGGAGCGGGCATCTGAATTACTGTTGGGCCATGGAACTTTGGCAGGCAAATGGGGTCCAGTCCATACTGGGCCACCACATGGACACAAACCCAGTCACTACCTGGGAAAACTCACCAAATTTATTGATCTCATTTTGCCTTTTGTGGAGTCCATCTGCTGTGAAGTCCTGACTGCAAAAGATATATATATATATATCTTTATATATATATATATATATATATATGCAAAAATATTTTGCATAAGCAAGCTTCTACATAGAAGTGATCTGCAATAGCATGCAGTTGTGATTTGTACCTGAAAACTTTTGTTAGTGAATTTATTTTGTGAACAAGTACACTGATTACTGCCTAGCATGATTACTCTTCACTCAAAGTCACCCAGGAACAAGCTGATGATGAATTTGCGCAAAATGTAGTCTTTAGCATTAAATAGTATCAAACCCTATTTATCTGGTTTTTCCTTCATTTATTAACGCTTAAAATCCCTGAGTGACCCAATGCTGCAGGGCTGACTTGTAGAATTAATGCTGAGATAAGACTGTATTAATGATCGACTGGGACCTTCCTCAGTTCCGCAGATGTGGCTGCAGCCTTCATAATTATAACACATTAGAACCTTCCTCTGACTTACTATTGCCCTGGAGATGTAGGAAGGAAGATGTCATGCAAAAGAACTGAGAAACGGAGAGAAAGTGACAGGTTACTTAAATGTCCCTGACGTGCTAAGTTTCCCCATTGTGAGAAGCCCTTTTGATGCTTGCTTACCTGGAGTCTTCCACTTACAGGGTGGGCCCTGCTCTTGCAGCATCCTTCAATTCTGCTGTGAGTAATGATAGTAGCATTTATGTGTGGGGACAGGTGGCATTAGATGATGACATGTTAGGTTGCTGAAGTTCTTCTGTGACAGCTACCTACAACACAGGACAGTGCACATTACGTCATACGTTTCACAGTGCGGATAAACTGCAGATAAACTGCTCTGGAGATGAGTCAGCTTCACACTGCGCACATAGTTAGATGACAACGCCAGGTACTGTGCAGAATCCCTATCTGACTTTTTTCCCTACTTTAGGGGTTTAAGAAATCTTTGAAATGCAGATTGTGGGAGATTTACTTACACAAACATCTTCTGAGCGTGGAACAAAAAGATTGGTTCAGAGAGATAACCAATCAGACCTTGTGTCCTATGTCAGACCAACAAATCAGATATCTTGGTCCTGCCTCCTCTAGATGCTTGGACCCACCTCCTCTACAATCTGATTGGTTATCCCTCTGAACCAATCATTTTCTTGTACTGCCCACAGAACATGTTTGTGTAAGAAAATTCCCACAAGTTGAAAAGCATGCAGTCAAAAACATGACGTTTTTTTTCAGAATATAGAAGGGAAACAACATCAAGATCAAATTATATGGGAATTAGGACATTTGGTTCTTGCATTCGTATTTGAAAGGCAATGAACAGTCTGCCCATTGAGAAATGTTATATGCTGAATTTGGCAACACAAAACAACAGTATGATGGTATGTATGTGTTTGGGAAAACATTCACTGGCGCCAGTCTTTCTTTCACTGGAAACAACAATCAGGTAATATCTCAGGAAAAAATAGGCCTCAGAAAGTGAGGCAAATCAAGAAGAAAATCTAATCTTTCTTGGTAATTGATGCCTCTTCACCTCCCTCCCCTCCCCGTCATTGTTATTCATTGGCCCACCTCTCGCTCATTTCCTCAATGAGCTCCCTGACTTCAGTGCTTCTCCTTTCAACTTTCGTCCTTTGTACCTTGTTAGGTGATTTTCCCATTTATCCTCAATTCTGACATTTCATCCTTTTCTGCCTGGCAATTCTGATTTTTCTCCCCCTCTGTGCCTCACGTTCTTACCCCTGCGATTAAATGCACCCCGGCCTGCCTCTCTAGGGAATGATTTCTTTGCTCCATACTGCTAATTGGATCTCTAAGCATCACACATGTGCTGTTGCATAAACCCACCGTGTCACTTCCTGTTAGCGCCGTTGGCCACAGATCACGTTAAATATGCCCGTTTGGTTTTGCCTGTCGTTCCTCCGGTTGGCCATCGGGTTATTCTCCTCCCATATTATTTTGACTTACAGCCACCCAACCATCCTTCCAGTCATCCGTTGATCCACCCATTTACACATCAATACGTTTTTACGGCTGATTTAGCACAGAGACGAGACATTCTGTCCAGGATATATCAAGGCAAACACTGGCACACAATTACCATTTGCAATTTGCTGTTTTTTGTTTATCTTTATTAATTATTATTGATAAATTTAAGGCATATTCCACAGCTGTCAGTATGATGCTTTTATATATACTATATGGTTGTTTTAGGGGTCCTTCTTTGGGGATTGTTACTGCTCCCTTAAGCCCCAACAATACTTTCCACATTTTAAAGAATTCATTTTATCAGGCATTTGGACTTCATGTCCCTGTACCTTCTTATAAAATACCAGCATGCGAATGGATTCCTGGCATTACTCGGAAACACTGAGTGTACGCTACGGAACCCTTTTGTGGCCTCCAGGGAACATTGTGTCAACACTGTGGAATTCTTCTTTCTCCAGGCTCCAAAAACGCTGAAAACATACATTGTATTTTAGACCTAACGTGACATGAGGCAAATTGGCTCATAAGCTGTCGCAATAATTCAGCACATGCACCGCGTTACTCAGGAAGCCAGCCAGACTCCGTAATAGATTGTTGTACATTTTTACTAAAAACGTATGACGTATGCCTATCGTTTCTATTTTTATCTTTATCAGTAAACAGCCGTGCGAACAATGAAAGAAGTGAAAACAGAAAGTGGTCTTTATGTTGTGATTTTAGCAGCTTAATATCATATAATAAATCCTTTTTTTTAATAAGTCTACTGCATATATAGTATACTAACTGTGAAGCATTATACAGTATATATATACATATATATATGTATGTGTATATATATATATATATATATGTTATATTTCCTTTTTGATATTTTATATATGCAAACTTTTATTTGAAATATGCGATGACACTTATTTGCAGAGACGTACCCCCATAAGTTCCCCCATAATAGCAAGATTCAGTTTTAGCAAGGTTGTCATGGTTACTTGTTTCAGGTAACAACATGGGACTGGACGCGAGCAGAGAGGAGCTTTACGGTGTATGAAATCATGTGTAAAATACTAAAGGTAAGCACATATTTGCCCGTCTCTAATATTTCCCATTGCTGTGTGTGTGCTGATACAGACGGCTTGAGAGGGATGATGCAACAGGAACCGATATCTCTTTTCTACACAAAGTAGACTTAACTCAGCAGAACAGGTGTTACTTAGTCTGTCTTTCTAGCAGCAAGGTTACTCTCAAAAAAGATCCTAGAAGACTGCAGGCCTGTCTTGGATCTAATAAAAAAAGTGTTTCATTAACACCTGAAATCAGGAACTGGGTTAAAGGTCGGTGTAGGCTTCTCTGCAGTACTCCCTGGAGCAAAGCAAAGCAGCTCACTCCATCCTAACTTCTAGGAGGTTGGTCCAAAAGAACCACAGTGACCCTCAGAGACCAAATGTGCTTTTACAAAAACTGCTTTACTCTGCAAATTTTGGTGGAATCTTATCCCCAATTTAGGAATACGTCTTATTCAAACACATCTCTGTCTGTTGTACACATATTACGTTGGGCTGTCATATTAATAATCATAAAATTAATAATCAATCACATTAATAATCAAGTAATCTACTGATTAATTTTTACAAACACATAGCTGTTAGGTATGTGTATCTTTGTGAATATTCATTTCTATGGGCATAACCCCTATCCAGACTTGCCATACAAACAAAATAAAATACATGCAATTAAGCATGGGGACAAAACTACCTATGTCTAGTCTGAGTGAAGACCAGGCTTTGTGATTTTGGAGTGACCGAGACCAAATCAAGTCTTTGGGGGAGACAAGACCAAGTCGAGACCGAGACCTTAAAAAAACCAGTCCGCTTTCAAACCTTAAATTTAATTAGACTTAACATTATCCTTTAGACATATGCAGTCTAAAGCAGAAACAAACACACGCAGACCACTTTTGTCTCTGTTGTTATAATATTCGTAGACTACATTTGCATTAACATTAGCTAGCTTAACACTAGAATTCCTCGAAAAACGAGGCTCGCCAGGAGCCCCCCTTCTAGGGTAAACGATTTATGGAAAATACCTAATGATATAATTCTTTAAAAGCCAAGCTTCAGTCCAATATTTGGTGTGTAATAGATTTAAAAAGTACGACAAAGCATCACCACATGAAGTTACCATCAAAATAGTAACGGGTCTATATTTCAATGTAAGGTTGAAAACTTTTTTACTATAAATTTAAGGAAAATCCATCTGCCAAACAAGTGAAGACTCCCTAGCAACCTGAACATGGTGTGGTTATTGTATTTTTATGTGCACGTTTTAAGTGCTGCGTCTGCAAACAGCGCTCGACTGCTTTTTTTGAAAGTCCAATGTACACAAGGCTTAAATTAGCAGAGAGCAATCAAACATAAAGCACTTGTGCTGTTCACAAATTACATAAGCTGTTACTCTGTTAAATCAAATAAAGTAAAAATAATAAAAACAATACAATTCCAGTAAGAAAAAAACAACAGGGATCCTGCATGGACCCCTAATGAGTATGGGGTGATTATTATGACAGAATTCTGTGGTCTTGTAAAATGGATTCGTCCTTCGTAATTTAGTTTTGTACACCCGTGCAGAGATTTGCACACTTGTATTTTAGCTTTGTGTACCTCTACAGCACAGTTTATGTTTACAAAAAGTTTTGCACACTTGTGTTTTTAAAGTCACAGATTTGCAGCTTCACATCTGCACAGGTTTTCAGAAGCCACGTTACAGCTATGAATTGGGGTTGCAAGTCGAGAAACTCGAAAGTCTCCGTCTCAAATTCCGAGTCCAACCCATGCCACTGTAGTCCATGACCAAGTCAAAAGCGAGTAAAATTGCTTTCGATTCTGAGCCTGAGTAAGTGAAAATGGGGTCTCAAGACCAAGACCAAACTCAAGTACTACAATGCTTATTGCCAGTTTCCCCTTGTGAGGACTGAAAAATGACAGGTTTCTATCACATTATGGGGACAAATGGGTTTCAACAATGTAAATGTCTCTCATACACACACAGGTTTGTAATTCTATCTTTGTGGGGACTGTCCATTCATTTCTATGGGGAAAACTCTGATCCCAACATGACAACCTTAACCCCTACCCAGCCCTAACCTTAACCATGAGTAACCAAACGAAACATGAGACTTAGTTTTTCGATTGCAGTCACAGATCTTTGTGAGGACCCGACTAATGGTCCCCACAATGTCAAAATACCAGGTTTTTATCACATTGTGGGGGCCATTTCGTCCCCACAAAGTAATATAAACATAAGCCATACACACACACACACACACATATACATACATACATACCCAAGGTGATGCAGATAAGCAATGGCCTAGCCTTCACTTTAGCAGTCCATGGCTATCTCTGGCTAGCCTTGCAGCGTTGTATGAGTCCATGGATGTCTTTTTCTTAAGATGGATATTGCATTTCAGTCATGCTGTTCTGCTGTTTAAATCCTGATCTGCAATACTGACAGATGCATGCATTTTCATTCACTCTTCATGCAAAGTGCTTCCGCACAAATGATGCTCTTGTTTCTACTTGCTCCCTCATCTGCTATGCTCTATCTTCCTTCCACCTTGTTGCAGAGAAACTGGGAAGGGAAAATTTTAATCAATGCTTTAAAAAAATCTAGTTATTGAGTTTAATTGAGCAGTTGTGACAGCTCTAATATCAAGAACTCTCACGTTAGAGCTGAGAGGATAATGAAATTGGGGTATAGTCTAAAACTTGAGTTGTTTGTATCCGTCTTTGAGTCTACACTTAAAAGGTATCATTTTCAATTCATTTATGACACGGTTGGATTCTTTCATTTGGTGTTAATTAATAATTCAATTTAGAATACACAGCCTGTAAGTGTTATTCAGTGTTCTGCTACAATGCACAGTGTTACCACAAAATTTGACACAATGAAATGAAAACATGCTGTGTTGCTCTTTCATTTTAATACATTACCATATTGTTATCTCTGAACAACTGTTTATTTTTTTCATCATCATCCATCAGTCACAAGTTTGTTACAGAAGGTCAAAAAATTTGATTTAGCGCAGGCGAGCGGCGTTTGGGACCCATAAGGGATCACCACATGTGTGACCGGCTCAATCTGGGAGCCATTCTGAAAATTAAACTCTCACATTATGTGGTCTGACTCACTTCCTTTGTAGCAGGGAGGAAGCATTCAGAGGAGCTCAGTAATTCCTGTGCTTTTAAGCCATACATTTTACATAAAATCCTGCGGTTGCCATGGTGTGGAGCAGGAATAGTTCTCTGCCTTTTGCTTGCTGTCAGCATACTGCTTTCAACCATGGACAGCAGGACGGGCGAAGAGGGACCGGCATTAACCTATACGCGACAACGGCTGCTGGACCCGTACCTGGAGATTCCCCATGGTAGCACGGGAAGGGAGTGGGAGTCCAGCTCCGGAACGGCGGAGAAGGCGCCGGCCTGTCATCACAGGACCTGTGAGGTTTCTGGCAAATGAAATGGCTGAGCTCTCAGCACTGAACGGGAGCCGCGGGGGATACACGTGCCGCGTTCTCCTGCGCTTCACGGGAACTCAGCTGAAAGCCAGAACTGCGGTCCCGCGGTCTCTCACCCCGGACGGACAGATTGCGGAAGTCACTGCAGTGAAAGGACTGGAATGATGAGTTGCCTGCTTTGGGAGTGCGGCCGTATTCTGTGGCGTGGGAGTCTCCACACGTCATTGTTTTGCCTGTCGCTGTTCCACCCTCGCCAGACACTGAAGGGCTGATGCATTCTGCGGTGAGCATACTCATCACTGGTCTCCCAGTGCTCCTATTACAATCAACAGTCAAGTTTCATTCAAGAGAGAGACAGGAGACCATGAGAGAGACCAGGCCCTCGGATCTGTTAAATGCTAATGTTAAAGAGTAACATTGTGTTTTCTTGACACCCCTGGGCCGGTCTGATTATAATCCATCTCCACCAGGACTGTGAGGAAGTGGACTGAGAAGATTGAGGAACTTCTGCAGCATTACTCAGAGGAGACCGGGACACGCTCTGTGAGTCACAGAGGGACTCATCCACTGTATGATGGGCTACATCCACTCCTGTGTGAATAATACGGTTCCCAGAAAGACAGGCGTGGTTTTCCCAGTAGCAGACTGGGCCGCAAAGGTCCAGAAGGACATACTCAAGAAGAAGAAAAGTGCCTTCAGGTTTGGAGACAAGCAGAAGATCAAGGGAGTACAGGCCCAGCTGAAGAATCGACTCCATGTGGGTAAAATACGCTACGGGGACAAGCTGTAATCAAAGCTATATCAGAAGAGCATTCAGGAGGTGTGATAAGATAACACCAGGAAGGGATAATATTGTCCAGCAACAAAGATCAGGGGTGTCAGAGGGGGGTGGGTACCCTGACAGATTCACGGGGCCCAGTACTTCACAGAGGCCCTAGAATTTCGTAATTATATGGGGAAAGTGACATTTTGTTAGGGGATCCAGTCTAGCTACCCCGCGGGCGAGGATATACACATAGGAGGATAAAGAAATAAGATAAATAATGGCCAAAATCTACAACATGCTACAGTATTTATAGAATATATAAGGTCATATAGCGAAAATGCAACAGTGGAGCGGACTGGAATGAAGATCATTACCGGCTACAAGCCAACTGGAGACCTCGAGGTGGAGAGGAACATGGAGAGGGCTAATGAGCTAATCTGTTCTTCACATGTGACTCCCGCTTGCCAGTGCAGCCCTCCGCTGACACTGCCAGTCTCAGCACGCTGGCTGGGGGCGGTGCTAAACTACTCAGTGCCCTCTCCCCTTCCACTAACTTTACACGTCCCTTTATTTTTCCTACTAAAGACACTACAACTGGCTTCTTCACTGCTGCTGTACTTCACAGACTATCTCTGCAGACCAGCTGAGGACATGCCAGGCAGTTCTCTGGGGCTCCTCAACCTCTGGCTGGGACGCAGAACCTGGCCAAACTGGAGATCTTGAAAAATTCTAAAGATCAATCAAAGAATCAATGAATGAATCAATCAATCAGTAAATAAAAAAATCAATCTATCTATCCACAGTGTATATCTATCATCAGTCTAGTTTGTCTGAGCTCTTGTTGACTAAGTGGAATTAATTTCATGCAATTCATCAGTATTTACTGAAGGGAGTATTATTGGTTTAGATTGAGCATTATAATCACAATTATTATAATTTTAATAAATGTTTTACAGCTTTATGAAGACACAAAAATGTCACAAAAACAAAATCTCTGACCATATACACTCACCTAAAGGATTATTAGGAACACCTGTTCAATTTCTCATTAATGCAATTATCTAATCAACCAATC
>JAODKN010000079.1:9918227-9928804 GCA_026774425.1 Petrocephalus zakoni
TAATGAGGGGCCGTGTCTCCGTTACGTAATGACTTCTCGTCATTCACAGGAGCTGGAGTGCGTCGGTAATGAGGGGCTGTGTCTCCGTTACGTTTGAGTAATGACTCGTCATTCACAGGAGCTGGAGTGCGTCGGTAATGAGGGGCTGTGTCTCCGTTACGTAATGACTTCTCGTCATTCACAGGAGCTGGAGTTCTCCAACCTCTTCGCCGTGCTGCACTGCATCCACTCGTTCTTCGCCGCCAAAGTGGCCTGCCTGGACCCCTTGTTTGTGGGCAGCCAAGCCGCAGCCGCTGCACCAGTGACTGCAGCCCCCTTGGCCCCCCCCGCCTCTTGTACTGCTACATCTGGGAAGATCAAATACACCACTTGACAATCCCTGTGAAGGAACGTCCCCCCCCCTCCATCACTTCATTACTAAGACAAGTGCAGGGAGAGAGTGGCTAATCCAGGATTCCGCAGTTGTTATGGACACCAGAGCTTGACATCCTGTATTGTTTATTTAGGTTCTATGGGAATGGAAAATGTTATCATATGTGGTCATTTTTTCCCCATTTTTCTTTAAGTCCACCATAAACTATATAAATCCTGTTGCAAATTAGTAGTACCTCATTTGATGCCGTTGTCATTAATGTAAATATTGGGTCAAAATTTGGGCTCATCGCTGACATAATAATGCCCTATTTTTACAAACTGGTCGGCTCAACGGGAGTTTGGCATGTAAATGAACTGACATCACATCATTCTAACTGCAGACATTTGCACACACCTGACCTTGATTGTTGTGTGAGTGAGTTTAATTTTTTTTTCTGATTTACTTTACTTTAGTTTTAATTGTCTTTTGATACCCTTCATTTACGCTCCAAACAGAATGAATGAAATTGAAAGATTACATTTTGAAACTCTTAAGCAACCTAACCAGTTTCAAAGTGGCCTGTGCAGCCTCTCAGTGCTTTAAGTAGTTTTTTCGTCAAATGATTCTGAGGTGCTGCTTTGACAATGGCACTGATCAACCCAACATGATCATTTTAACTAAAGGTCCAGACAATCCAGATAAGTTTGTTACAGTTGGGTAGCTCAGGGGATGTGGTTCTATTTTTATAACCAAGATGATGGGACACAAGTTAAATACGTAAATTGGCTGTCTAATAAAGTGAAGCAGTCAGGCAGAGTTAAGCGGCGTGTTCTCGCTGTATCATTTGTTTGCCACAAATGTATAATTAAGACAATGTGCTAACAGTTAAACAGAGATAGTGCCACTGCATACAACAACAAGAGAGATTCATCCACTGCAGTTTGTATGAGTAAATCAGGACAGATAAAGGCAGAATGTGGTAATAGCAGAAGTCATCTGAAAATGTGTTTCATACAGTGAATGCACAGATGCATTGTTACTCCAATTACAAATTTCATTTGCAGTTCCCTGTTATACTGTAATTACAATAACACACTCAAAATTACAGAAATGAATTGACACTGTTTATTTTTTAATCAACTGCAATCATTTTCTTACTAAGTAAACATGTTTGTTAATAACAGAATACTTGTGTTTAGCTGTAATTGGTTTGTCTTGGACTTATGCCGAATCCTGTGGTGTGTGTGTTTTTACATGCAGTTATAAACGGAGAAATTATAGTTTACATCAGTCTGTGTATGTAATGAACCGCTAAATCCCTGCTTTTTTTAGCATTTGTATACAACCGAGTCTGTTAGGTTTCAGTGTTATAAATACCCTCAAGTCGCGCTTGTCTCGCACAGTCTATTTTGAGGAAACCTCAGTTATCTGGGTTGTTTAACGATGCCACGACAAAACACAATGAAACCGAATGAATCCTGTATTATAGGTAACCACTGAAGAAACGTATTTCGAAAGCAATATTGCAAATTACGAATTAGCATTGATTCTATGACCATAGCGGTGAACAGTTATCCATTGCCATGACGCACACAGCTCATAACAGCTCATAGCGTCAATTTCATCTCAGCCTATGTGCCCAGTGTTGAGCTGTTCTGCTTATTGCTGGAAACCAGTTTATACGTTGTGGCTCGTCACAGACATAGTGATGTTTACATAGTAATAACTGTAGTTATTACTATGTAATAGTAAAGCTCACGTAGGAATAACTGAAGAAGAGAGCGTACATATGTAAAATAGAGACATGTTCCACTTGACTTGCTGTCTGAGGCTTTCCTCCAGTCAACTGCAGATACCTCACTCACACAGACATGGCCTCATTATTGTTTAATTTCCGTAGCTAAATAAGTGATATATTCACTTCCAGTCCCTATTTATTATGCTATTGTATAGTATAAATATATAGAATTGTGGCTTTCTATCATTGTAAATGAATAAGTACTATTTGATTCTTACTACCCATTACCTTAGTGTGGACCAAGTTAAATGACCTAAATTTTTAAAAGAAGTATGTATAGTATTACGGATAACAAAATTTAAGATGCCTTTTTTATACATTTGTCCTGTACAGATCAGAATATATTTAAACTGACACAAGTATGCTGTCACTTTATTGAGGATTTAGCATGTTTATATATATAGGGTGACAAAGATTTATGCATTGCAAGGAGTCGCAGACTTTGTATGTAGCACCATGGCTCAGAGTTGGTTCCCTCCTCACAACTGAAAGCTTTCCATTTTGGCCTTGTGTTGATTTTTTTTCCCCTTTGTATCTTGTTTTTCTAGTTTCCCGCAAATTAATTTCTGTTTCTTGCAATGAAAATATTGTCTGTCGTTTCTGACATCCGTTGCAGTGTTTTGACAAAAAGAAATCAGATCGTTTATACAAATTAGTACCCCGAGACAGTTTTGACAGAGCTCACACTTGGTCCAGACACTGATCTTTGTTGTTCTGAAATTGTGCTCCTTTGTTGCCTCCCAGTAGTAGTCAAAGGGTCAAAATTACATAATAAGAGGAGTGTTAGAACAGTACAGGCTCACTCCTCTGTACTGCTAAGTAGTACATTTCAGATTTCAAATGGCACATTAAACACTATGCAAAAGGACACAGTCACAGTGAGGCTGCACTTCACTAGATATGGAGGCTCCTAGCAACTAATTTTAGAACATTTCACCCTAATATATAAAAAGAATTGAAAAGTTGGGTTTTATTTTTTTGCCAAATGATAACTGTTTATGATTAAGATAATAGAATACTTAATAAAAATATTTTATAAACTGTGCATGGATGTTTGTTTGTTCGTTTACTGACATTCAAGGTACTTCTTTGTATGCCTTACATTGTGATAGCTGACAGTTTTGCTATAGTTTCTATTTTCTACAAAAGAAAAAAAAATCAATGCTACGCATGAGAATGCTGAAACGGTAGACTCTATTAAATAAAATGTTTAGATTTTCTTTTGAGACAGATTTCTATACCATCACACTAATCTTTACCTATAATCTTGTGGTTCTGGTGTCAGCTGCATTACTTCTCTGGAGAGAACATTCTCAGGCCTCTATAAACCACAGATCAGAGATACCGTGAAGATCAGACCAAGGTGACAGGAGGTAATGGCAGGAATGTGTGATATGTAGACAGTGCAGGCTACTGTACCTAACCAGCCTGTTTAGCTTCCCATACACTATGGAAAATTATCTTCGCACAAAGGCATACAAGACAACTTTTAAATGACTACACAAAGGCTTCTGTAAAAGTATAACCGCTTGTAAATAAGCTTTGTTCTTCCGACAAATGCAATTTCTTGTTTACGTTGTCTGTGGCTGAGGCCCGAGGGTTCTGAGTCTCGATGGTTGTGGGATCAGATCCCCAGATTGAGTAATCACCTTTGAGCAAGACCCTTGAATCTAGCTACTCCAGGGATGCTGGATGACCCAATTGTCTGACCCCACTCTGTCTTCACTTTGGATAGAAGTGTATGCCAAATATGCTATATTGGTACCTTAGAAATAGTATATGTTAGACAATTATTATAAGATTCAAAAAAATTATTATAACTTCAAAAGTGCAGTCATTAGAATCAGAATCAAATCTGGATTCAGTTACTATTTTTCTTCCACGTTTAAAAAGCAATTAATAAATTAAACTTAAAAATAATCCCCATTGTGGTAAATGGTAGCTGAAATCATATCTGCAATGACGCTTTAAATTTCCTTTATGAGCAAGATACAATGACATACAGGATTGACATTATACACATAATCTTTTGGCATAGTAGGAGTCCAGAACCACATTCAATATGCGGTTGAAATATCTGTAATACTCTGCTGCTGCGCTGAATATTCATAGCAAAATACCATTACCAGAAATGTATTTTCATTATACAGAAATATGTACAGGTGAAAAAAAAAAACACTGCAAAACTGGCAGACCAATTGATTGGAAAAGTCAAGCAGTTTTTTGTAATTGTTGTTTCAAGAAAGCATTCAAAAAGCTTGAACAAAAATATATAAATGCATTGGAGACTGAAAGCACATTTGCATTCTGAGGGTGATAAAAGGCAGCCCTCCTCTTGGGTCTCAGTGTACGCTCCCCATTTCCCCATTTCACATTGCATTTGCAGCCACAGAGCCACAAGATCCTGATGGTGAGAGTCATTATCAGTTCATCCTTTATCCTTTTTGACTGGACACATGTTTTGTACTGGCTCACTGCCAAACCACATCTTTTCTTGATTATAATTACCATGTTACTCCAAAATTCCTTATTCTGTGTCTCCTTTCAGCATAAGGTTTCATATTTCTCTGTGTCCCTACCTGTCAGGGTAGCCAAGCAACATGACCCGGAGACCTGGAGCCCTAAGTGAGGCTGGGAGAAGGATGAGGTTCATCTGCCATTGTGTCCTGGAGGGCCAGGTGTTATAATCCTACTCCAAGCTCAGTGTCAGGCTTGTTTTCCCTGCCTGTTTCCCTTTTGGTTTCGGTTGAATTTCCTATCCCATCCATTGGTTTTTTTTTTTTAACAGTAGTCTGTCAGCTGATAAATGGAAAAAAATTTAAACTGGATATTTTTCAAAGGTATTTCAACTCCAAACATCAATGGATGGTAGAAGCTCCATTATCTGTGATTAAGTGTTTTACAGGAGATATCAGTTTGCACAAAAGTCGGGAGTGATTTTTGCCCATTCGTCCTGGCAGAGCTTCTCCAAAATGAAAAAAAAAAACATGACATTAACTACATTGGTGAACAGAGAGGGTGTAAAAGGAGCCAACATTGTCATTTTTTTGTAAAACTCCTCACCTAATATGTTCATCCTTTCTCTTCGCTATTCTAATTGAAAGTGTTGTGAAATGAATTTCAAAAGCTTTCAAACATGAAACTAAAGAAAGAATCTGAATACTTATTTACAGATGCTACATCTTAATGATCCAGATTACATGATCCAGATTACAAAAGGCAATTGATTAATGCAGGAAACTGATAGAGCCCATCTCCGTACTTGACCTAGATCTAAATGGTCACGTCAATATGTCAGATGAGCCTTGCAGAGGCACGATCATTAACATTACAAAGCTTGCTAAGTTTTGTTTCCTATGGCAAAGCAAAAATGTTTTAGCAAAACTTAACCCTCCCTCTCCTTCCTGCACTATAATGTCTGGACAGTATGAGTAAGCTTGATCTCAACCCAACTAACTATGGCGGTCCTTGCGATGTGAAAACTGTATACTTTATGGATAACATGCCATGATTGTATTGATATTTGGCGTCGCTTAGCCTTATATACTACAGCCAACCTTGTTTCATATTATGATGATGCCATTCAGTGACGGTACCAGTTTTTATGTCAATGGAAAATGAACATAATCCTCCAGAACATAACCATAACTTTACTGAAGCACCAAAACTAGCGTGCTTGGTGCAGTGGAAATGCACCCTTGGGCACCGTATGTGTACCCAGGTTGGAATCATATACTCCGAAGAAGGAGTGCCTGATACTGGAGCATTTGCATCCAGTTAATCCAGGTTAACTACATTAAAATTCATATATTACCGCTATATTGTGTCTCATGCTGCCATCACCATTCAGCGTGTGTTTAATTTATGTTTGCACAGTTTGCAATGATGTTGAAATGATGTGCGTAATCAGCTCCAGACCACAGTAATTCGGGTTCGGTGTGGTTAAATTGCACAATGGAGCTAAATAGCACATGCATTTTTCATGATCTACTTTGCTGAAAAGCCTAATTCCTTATAAAGAGTCAACAGTGGAAGGACCCACTTTAAGGAGGGTCTGGATGACGAAGTTTCTGAAGACAAGTTACATTCCCATAGTCGCTAAGAGGAAAGGGAATATTAAAAGTGGCTTTTAGAGGATACGCAGGTAACATGAATGCGGTATTTAAAAACAGAAGAGCTGCCTGTGAAGTACAGTAAGGATTTCTCTTTGGCTTTCTGTAAAAAAAGAACACCAAAGTGTAATTAAAAACATTTGTCTAAGCTGAGGTCAGCGGTAACTGTAAAAACCTACCTAAAAATATCTATATAATATATAATAAAAAATATATAAAAAAATATTGGCTTAAATATGTTTTAAATATACTGTAAAAATAGCAAACTGAATTGTCACCGTACATCCATCTTCCGTACTGTTCATCTAGTTCAGGGTCACCGGAAGCCTGGAGTCTATCCCAGGCAGCAGAGGGCACAGAGCGGGCAGAAGCCTGGACAAGATGCCAGACCCTCACAGAGGTCCTACCCACCGTGCCACCTCCAACCATAATACCTTCCTGTTCGTTTAAAATGTTTCAAACCCATTTCCTTATTGGAAGGGATTATAGTGTAAAAGTCAGTGTGCATTTTAAAATATCACGTCCAGTGACAGAAATTTTAAGGGAAAAAAATATTTTATTTTAGTCCCCCAAGAACCAAGCCTTTCCGATACTTGGCAAATGTTACTCTTAGGCACATTGCCTTCTTTTAGAGGCGCACTGCATTTACTGAGTCATTGCTGGTGGGAAGCCCTGGCAATCAGCATTAAATGCAGTGTCTGAGCCTCATCTAGAAGTGTGCTGCTTTCCAGTGGCTGCCTTCTGAAATGTCCAGAAGCATGTCCTGAAATCTTCAGAAGCATGTACTGAAATGTCCAGAAGCAATCTGTACTTTTATGCCAAAAGTAACTTTCCACAGAACAATCTTCACAATAGATTTTAAAAGTCTGCACCGATCCTGTGTGTGTGCGTGTATAAAACATTATTCACACACATACATATATATATAAGCACAGTCTTGAGCCTGTGCATTTTTGTCCACATGCCCTGTTCATTAAGCTGGATAATCAATGTTGCAACAAAGTTTTTTCATGGTATGATGCTCTTTTCTTGTTATGACACAGAAACAGAATCAGACAGACCGGCCATGATGTCCTTCTCCGATCCGGTACTGCTAGCTACCACCAGCACCCCCCCGCGCCCAGTCTCCTGCCTCCTGAGCACTGTTAGCAGGCCATTTGTATTAGGTATCCAGTCCTGGTCTAGCCTGCTTCCTCTTTGCAAGGATTGATGACTCTGTTCTCATTCTGAGCACTTACTCTCCTCGCTCCTGAGTGCCTGTGTCCCCTCTTATGTGATTACACGCGCCTGGTTTCCCAGGTACCGGATCCCGCGAGTGCGTCTTCCCTCGCCCCGATCTGCTCGAGTGTGCGGCCAGCTTTCCCCCCATCACCACGAGTATCTGGCTTACCCTGCATCTCTTGGTTAGACCCTCCAGCTTTCTGGCGCTCGTTCCAACTCCTGACCATGATTTTGAGTATTTTGGGTCTGCCCCACGTTTGGATGCCGTGTTCCTCACACAAACATAAGCAGTCACACATATGGGCAATTTCAAAGCACTGATTAATTACTACTTCAATTAATTTAAATAATTTCTGAAGCCCAAGTTATTTAGTACATATTACACTTACTTTACATCAATTATACTATTACTGTACACTGTGCGCAGAATTATTAGGAAATAGTGTATTTACTTATCTTCTCTTCTGACCAATATTTTCAGTCCAGATGAATCTCTCATTAAGGACGGACAGTTTAAGAAAGAGCATGCTCACTATTTTTCTAAATACTTTGTTTTGAGTAAAACAGGAAACCGCGAATCCTTCCCAGTGCACAATTATTATGCTGATTTATTATTATTATTAATAACAATAATAATATTCATTCTTGATATTATTATTAAAATGATCCAAAAATACTTTACAGATAGCAACGAAAGAATATATTAAAGAGGGAGACATCAGAGGGATGCAAAACAATCGAAATCGACTTTTAAAAACGTGATGACCGTACAATCAATAGTCTTTTGGCCAACAGCCAAAGAGGACACAAGAAGCATGTAGAAAGAGGACGGAAAGATTTGCATTAAATTAAAAGGGCATCTTCCAGAAAATCTTTAACGTCACGTGTCGCCATTTTTCTGAACTGCGATCTGAATGGAAACGAAAACTCAAACTCAACCAGACACACTAACTCGAAGTCAGGAATGGACACAGACATATCTAAAATGAATCTTACAAGGGTTTAGTGGGCAGATGAGGGCGACTCTTTATGGAGCAGATGATTGGGCCTGTGGATGGATGCCTTCTTCTAGTGACAACAAGGTGGTGGAGAAGTGATGGTGTGGGCTTGCAGAGTGTGTAAAATTAACACAAAATCACTAGGAGACACCAACTTTAAACACTGATAAAGAAGAAGCCAGTAACATTCAAAAGGGTTATGGTATTCATACAGGACAATGCCCCTTCTCATACATCAAAACATTACATAAATTGGCTGGCCAGGAATGGCTTGAAAGGTGATCTAAATATGACCTGACCCCCTTCATCATCTGACTTAACCCCATTGCGAACTGCTGGGCCTAACTAAAGTATGAGATTTACCAACATGGCAAGCAGTGCACCTCTCAGGGCAGCATCTAGCAGGCTGTCCTAGCTGCCTCAGCTAATGTACAACATGATCTAATCAAAAACTTGACTGGTTCAATCGATAAAAGGCTCCGAAGAAGAAAGTCAGAATAAGAGAACGAGCTTGATAAAGTAGACTGTATAAAATGGCTGGCAGTTTGTTATTCTTTATGCAGATTGAATAACTAAAACAGTTTTTTAATTATAATTTCTGTGAATGGTGAAATGAGGATAATCCACTCACTTTCTGATTGCCTGTGAATACTGCAGACTGATAATAGAGTGCTTCTTATTTTCTTTTTTGTGACACACTAATGTAACATTTTCTCTAAAAACAAATTTGCTTTGAACAAAAAAATAATAAATTCACTTTTATCACTCTGCCGGGGTTTTGCAGAAAATGATCATCATTAATTGCACTTTCCTAATAAATCTGCAAGCGATGTTCAGAAGAAGAAGAATTAGAATTATACTTTATTGATCCCCGTGGGGAAATTGACTTTTCACCTCCCCCAACCTTGCTCTCCACTTGTGCAGCACACAGGGAGCTGGGGGTTAAGGGCCTTGCTCAAGGGCCCACAGACGGCCAGAGGCTGGGCTTGAACCAGCGACCTTCCGATTACAGGTACAGAGCTTAACCTACTCTGCCACACTCTGCATATAATAAAAACTGCAATGGGAAGCTAAAATTTACGAAAATTTGTGACTGCAAAAAAAAAAAATGTGAAGTTTTTTGTTTAGTTTGGTTACTTATGATTAAGGTTAGGGGTGGGCAGGAGTTGAAGGTGTCATAATTGGGATTAGGGTCATGCCCATTGAAATGAAGGGTCCCCACAAAGAAATGAATACAAACACTATACTCATAATTGTACATAATTGCATTTTTACTGCCCTTTTATTTATTTAAGCATTTTTTTCTGGTGAACTATTTCTATATTACATGAAGAAAAAATCTGCTGTGAAATTTCCAAACAAAACCAGCAAAATCTGTAACACTGTTACATGGCAAACGATGAAGGAGCTTTCAGCTGACAGCTGAGCGAGCAGAAAGATCCAGCATTTTCTTCCATCTTCCTCCATCGAGATTGAGAGCTAACGTTTACCGCAGTCAGCTTTTTGTAGCGTTTATTGAAACAGATGTTCAGGCGGAGGCTGACTCAAAACACGACTAGACGCAATGGGAACCCTCTAGTGAGTGCAGTTATTCTCAGTTGCATATGGCATCAGACTGAAGACACAAGGTTAAATCTTGAAAGCAAGGTCAAGGCCACTGTGTGCTGAAAGGTTCCATTGGCTGTGGATAATAATCCTGGACCTGAGCACACAGAATTGCTATACAAAGCTGTGCTGGTTCCCCATAATAAGCAGAAATACTCCTATCAGACGGTGAAGTGCCCACCTTTCTTTCACACTGTGCATCTCCCTTTGTCACCTTATTTCACAAAATGCAGCGGCTTACTCGGCTAGGCCGGCACACTGATACATGAAGTGCTGGGATGTGATCGGATGGAATTTACTCTACATGGCTCTGGGTCCTGCCTTGTGTACAATGCACTTCCAGCGTTCTGGGTTTACTGTGACCTTATGGATAAGTAGTTGTGAAATGGTTGGATGGATGAATGGATGTGTTAATAAATATCCTTAACATTGCGAAGCAACAAACCATTATCTATATCGCAGTAGATGGGATAATTACACAAGGTGGA
>JAODKN010000079.1:9948298-9958685 GCA_026774425.1 Petrocephalus zakoni
TGACCCTATGAGTGTGGTATCCTTTTCCTTGTGTTATTCTGTGTCTGACCATTACAGAGGAGGTCAAGGTACAAGGTTACTCTTCTCCTGCGAACGCTTTGACCCTATGAGTGTGGTATCCTTTTCCTTGTGTTATTCTGTGTCTGACCATTACAGAGGAGGTCAAGATACAAGGTCAGTATTTCTTATTCTTTTATAGACTGTAAAAGGTGTTTTGTTCCTCTAAAATTAAAGGTACGTGTTTGTGTTAAAATATGTGTCTGAGTTCTAACTTTGCTTTTTAAAGTTTAGGAGCATCGATCGGTCCACAGTAAATCATAAATCTGGACTAAATTTCACATTGATTTACGGCCCTAAGTATTAGCCTGTTCTCAAAAGCCTTATCTTACCCCAGAAATGTACACTACTGCTTCTAGGTTGTTTGAACTGGTTCCCATGAGCTGTTTTGAAAGCATCAAAAATCTTGGGAGAATATTTCTCCAACATATTCTCTCAAGAAATAATTGTATTTCAAGTGATATAACAACTCATGTTTTTTTAAGATAAAAAATTTAATCACTATTGTTGTATTGTAAATTGATAGCAGAACCCATTAACTAAAAGCATTTGAAAGGTGTCAAAGTTAAACAATGATTTCAGTCAGGTGTTTCAGTAGCTTCTGATGGCCTTGTACGCCTGCAGTGAATTGACTGGCTAACAGCCTTGCTACAATCAAAAAAGGTGTGTGTTAGCAGTATGTTTAACAGATATCTTATGCTGGCTTTATGATACGTTATTAAATTCTTTTCAGCTTTACAAACTGAAACAATTGAAGGAACGTTTTGAAGAGTTAGAATGAATTTAATCCTACCAAGCCGGTTGTTGGCTATTATGAAAACAGGTTTTGAAATGTAAAATGCCAACTCTTGCAGATTTGAGCGACCCTTTCATTTTTTTTTTACCATATTGATAATTTTAGTTCAGCTGTCGATTGAATATTGTGCATTCTGTACAGTAATCTATACAGTAAGCCAACTCAATGCAAATATTTTGAGGTAGCACAAGTAATAAATTATCATGAGCTAATCATAAACTAACTCATACTATATGTATTAATTAATCATAAACTATATGTGTGCATTATTTGTCCTTGAATAGTAACTGAGTAAGCTGCTAGGGAATTTTATTGTACAGTGTAACCCAGACGGTGATTCTCTCAAGAGTAACTGTCTGACAAAGGACAGCTTCTGACATTCTGCACCCCGGATATCAATAGGTTGCCCAGCACTGCACCCTAGGTGCAACAGTGACCTGAACGTTCTAAAGTGTTTCCGTATGCTTCCTTATTATAATCTATACGTAAATGTCATGTTGGGAAGATGACAAGCACCAAGTTGATCTGCTCTTCCGACATGGACATCAGCTGGAGGTTCCCGGACATAAAGCGGGCATGACACTTAATGGGACACTTGCCAGTAATTTTGAGCTACTTGAAGATGACTTGGAATACTTCAGAACTGGGTGCAATTATAATAACAGCTCAAAAAGACAAAAATGCCCATTTAATATTTAAATCAAGCCACAGCTATAGCACTTATTTATTTTTCTATCTAGTTAATGCAGTTTTTAAACACTACAATTTCTTAGCAACAGGACAAAGAGATGAGGCACAGTTGTCTCAGATTCAGGCCTGGTTCTCATTATGCGGTGCTGGTGTAAAGAAGTAAAGAGTTTCTAAGGTTTAAAGACATCCAAACCATGTGGTGTAACTGTATTACAAAACCCAAAGCACATCATGTGTCCTTAGTCACTTCATTAACCAATAGATTTGCTTCATCAGTATTTTCTGACTGTACACATAAAGTATTTTCCACACTTTCACTTTAAGTAACTATAACATTTGAATCCACAATCAATCTTTGTTAATTGATCCTCAAAAAAAGTATAATTTCACAAGTTTGTTATCTTGCGGCACTGTGATACAAATGCCCGTATTTAACACAGTATGTTATGCAGTTGTTTTATGTTCTAAATGACCAGTTTCTTCACTGACAAATGTGAAGTCTGGTGGGGTGCCAGTCACCTGACTAATATATAGAAACCACGGGTATGCATTAGCCTTTATTCAGACAAGCTCACAATCGAAACTGCAGGAAAATTTACTTAACTTAACTTTGCTTTACTTAATCCTGCATGGGGATATGCCTGCTGAAATATTTCTACATGGGGACTTCAGTTCAGGGCTCCCGGGAGCTCTAGGGAATTCATGAACATTCCGTTTGTGATTAATCCAAAAAGATGCAGACATTCCTAAATTACAAGTGTGGGCTGAGATCTGTCTGGATTGCATTTTAAGCCTCATATTACCACTTTATACCAGTGACAGGTGTTGAGTGCATTTCTCGTCTGATTAAATCCATGCAGAATTCATACAAGTTCAGTTGATAATCAGGTGGCCTGAACTAACCTGTAGCATTGTCAGTAAAATCTGTTTGGAAAAGGGTTAGCTGAAAATGAGTGGCGATCAATGTCGAGACTTGGCTTCAATTTCGTTACAGTTGAATTGGCTTCTCTGGTTCGATGGCATAATGGATGGTTTAGTGGTTATGATTATCACATCACACCCTAGCAGTGAATGGAGATTACGTGCTCTCTGTCTGTTACATGGGTTTCCTCTAAGTACTCCCAGGTAGGTAAATTTCAGGATAACCTTTAGATTGTCAGGTGCTTGCTGATTTCGAATTTCACCCTTTGTCCAGCTGGCTGCATCACATTTATCATCTAACCAGTCTCCGAAGCACATTTAATGGAGATAACGCATTCAATTCAAGCTCCATTCAATACGCTAATTAATATTAAATCCTATGGTCCTCCTTTAATAATGCCCAGTAATTGGGATTTCTGCATGACCAGCATCAGGGAACAGGGAACAAAATGCTTTAGCTACAAGACAACGCAGTGCTGTACTTAATCAAGAAAACACAAAATAATTAACAAACGCCATAAAAGTGACATTGCAGGGATAATACAGTGGCCAGCTATAAGGCTTTATGGATGAATATACATGAATAAGCAGCCTCAAATAAAAGTACAAAAGCAATGAATTTATCCGACATTCCAAAATTAATTGGTTGTTAGCTGCTCATAATGTACCTCCTTGATTAGTGAGCACACATGAGCAGTCCTACATACTCTAGTAAAGTTAAACTTCAATGTGATTTGAACTCCTCACCAAGAGTAGCGTAGAAGCTGTGAAGGTGGGTTCAGCACATTGCCACAATGAGACTCTCTGGAATCTAAATCAAGGAAAGCATTCAATACGTCAAAAACTTAACGGAGGATAAAACAGCATCGCTGTTATTTCTTACATTACTCTACAGACCCTTCAGTTTCCTCAAAGGCTAAGATATTTCCATATCATAGAAGCTATCGCAGATGATCTTTTAGCTGTTGAAACATTACAAATTTTCTATTCAAAATGTCTGCTTCAAACATAATATCATGTTGTAAAGATGGGATGGATTTTGGTATTTTCTAGGTTGTAAAAGGCCTTTATAAAATTGAATACATATATTTTATTCGGTAGAATATTTCATAGTAATGGAAGTGTGAGAATACTGCACTGTTTGCTCTGGTATGTTGACACTTTTATGCAGCAGCAACATCAACAAGGAGCGACAGTGTATCCCCCACATTTCATTGCTCATCAGTCATTCTCTTCAGGCTGTCCAACTGATAACAGCAGAAATTACAGAACTATAGAATGGAGTGCAAGGCTAAAGATTCAAGGCTAAAGCTAAAAAACCACAACGGCAGGAATCACCCATAACATATATAATACAAGTGTGAATCAATGTCGTCCCATTTTATTCCAGCTACACCTATTACTTAATTATCATGCTAAGCCATGCTAGTAGAGTTATAGTTTATATAGGTAACACATAATGCAAATAAATAATTCTAATACACTTTGAGCTACTTCAGGTTTTACAAACTATGTCAGGACCAAAAGGTTCCTGTGCTTGGTTAAAGAGTTCTTCTTGTACTTTTACAGGTTCATTTCCTTGATTGAAAGAACTCAGTGCTTAAGTGAAATCCGGGTCCTTTAAATTGAAATCAAGTTTGGGAGCATGCACTGGTACAGTGCATTGCCACACCCACCACACGATGAAACCCCCCTGGCTGACATGCTCCCCAGGGTGCCCTGCGAGATGAAACTCCTCCTTCTGGGAACACCAGCAACACCAACACAACCCTCAGCAACCTTCAGAGCCTGCAGGTTCCTCATGAAAGCTGTATGCAAACTTATTAGAAACAGCCTGATCCTGTAGTTTGGCCTGGTCAGGCCTCATTCTCCTAGTAGATGGTAGCCAACTGGACCAAAGCCAAATCCTAAGAGTAGCAACAAGAAATATGTGGTCAGAATTCACAAACTGGCCACTTTTGTGAACTATGCAGTTCTGTGGGAGCCACCGGTGTCTGCCCATGAGGATGTGATCGATTTCCTTCACCACACCATCCAACAATGAAGTTCAGGGTGCTGGAACCAGGATCCAGCAATCCACAGCTCCTGACCTTTTCTAAAATCATGAACATGGAGCCACTTTCACTAAGTTCAACAGACCCATTGGGACTGACACAATCCTCACAGCCAGCCCTGTAAGTGCCAGTAGTGGCACTGAGGTCATCCATGACCAGAGGAGTGCCACCTCATGGGCAAACATCAACCACCAACTAAAGCTGTGAATAAAATGTCTCCCTCACCAAGACATCACTCACCACAGTTGGCACATACACTAAGACAACAGATAAGACCTGCTCTAGCCCGAGTGTCATAATACGCCCGTTGAAAGGAGTGACTTTGGGAGCCAATCGGCCAGTTGGTCCCTGAGTATGGCAGCCATCAGATAAATGATAGCTATACCCACCAGATATAGCCGATCTGCGTCCCTCAGAGAGCGCGGCCACTGAAATACGCAGTCTATGAAGCTCCTCCAACTGCAGAAGAAGATAGTCATCGTGTTGGAGATAGTGATGGCCGATTCGCGAACGAATCGTTCTTTTTAACTCGGTTTTTTAGTGAACGGGTCGAACTGATTCGTAAGTCTGAACGAATCGATTTTAAAAATTTTCAAAAAAAGATTTTAAAACTGAACTTTGGTTATTCAACATACAAAATCATCCCCCGCAAGTTTAGATTTATTTTTCATGTTCCGTCAGCGCATGTCTCCTATCACTTCTACGTTCATTCTTTTGCATTCGTACACACCCGAACGGCCGAGCGCCTGCCGAGAACACCCGAATACCCGAGCACCTGCCGAGAACACCCGAATACCCGAGCACCTGCCGAGAACAGCCGAGCGGCTGCCGAGAACACCCGAATGGCCGAGCGGCTGATTCCTCATGAGACACAGTTGCTGTTTAAGTGAAGGGTGATACGGGCTCTAACTCGGTGGCTCGAAAAAACCTGAGAACCTGTTCGTCGGTTTTCGGACTCGGTCTGTGGCTCAAACGAACGGTTCGCGAACCGATCCCAAGAGCCATTGCGTTAGATTCGAACGCGTCCGAACGACGTTCGATGAACGAATTGAATTTACGGTTTTCGGACACTCTGACGGTGACTCAAACGAACGGTTCGCGAACCGAACCCAAGAGCCCTCACGGCGTTTACTGCGGGAATGCAGTTAGGCTGCTGAAAGGAATAAAATAAACGCAGCCATTCATGATTTATTACAACAGTAAAGTATTGCATTTCTGTTTAATAAAACTAAAAACACACAACAAGGTGTGCAAGTTTACTCATGCTCATTGTATGTGTATGTGTGATTGTATTGGTAATATTGCAGTTGTTGTTAACTGTGATGTAGTCCGTGATACTCATGCTCATGAATTTGGCTTAATTAAAGAAAATAAAAACTACATATACACGTGTGTTTATTCGCCATCGACACACGTTCTGATTTTTATATATTATATAAACATATATATTATATATATTTTTATTGTGAATAGTCAAGCTGGACATTTTTGTTGAACACCACCGTCTTTCAGTCAAATAACGTGACCGTTCAATTTATTATGATCCCATGATCCATTGAAGTGAATCATAGAATAGATTTTAGAATTTATTCATTACAACGGACAGTTCGAAAGAATCAAATCAGTTAATTGAGTCGAACTTCCCATCACTAGTTGGAGAAACAAGACGTTCCATGCACCTCCCCGGCTGGACCCGAGTGCTGCCTGCAGCAGGCGACCCCTGAGCACCACACCAGTTCCGATTCCCAGCAGGCCTGACCCCACTGGCTCCCTGGCAGTTCCCACTCTTCCGGGGATGAGGCTCCCGAGGGCGTTCCCCCATCTCCTTCATGATGTGTGCAGCCTTCCTGTGGGCGGCTACAACAGAGCTACTCCCACAGAGAGCAGAAAATTCCTGTCCGCTTCGTCTGAGCTGTGTCCTCACAGAACAGTGACTGAAGTGCCAATCTTGCCACCAACCCCCAAATTTTTCCCTGCAAGTTGGAGGACCTCTTCCAGGGCAAGATGCAGTTTAATGCCATACCCAGGACAGACCTCATTTCAGCTAATTGAATGCTGTCCTAGCTCAAAGTGTCCTCCCTGACCTGGATTATCAGGTCACCCTAGTTATAGTACAGATAGTACAGTATAGGGAATAGTACAGTACTTCCCGCCTCCCATTCCCAAGTTAATCTCTGTAACTAATTAAACTGGGACTGATTAACCAGGTAACTGGTTATGGGCAACTCTAGGCTAATTTCAGCCAGCGGTCAGTAAAAAAATCAGACAGTATAAACATTTTGTTTGGTAACAAACTGAAGGGCTGGTGAGTCAGTAGCATTAATCATTTACTAGCAAGGAAAGAACAGAACAATCCAGTTTTCAAATGTCAGAACCACTGTGAGAATGTCACTGCTGGGATGATAAATAGTACCATGTGACATTATGGTCTGGCAAAGGGACAGTATTATGTTACAATTTCGATTTCCAGAAAAGTCTCGAGTTTATTTCAGCCCCAATTTTATGTGGGCACTGAGCAACACATCAGGAGTTTCGGTGAACAAGTGCCTGAGCAGCTGAGGTGTTAGCGAGTGCTGTGATTATGACGAGTGAGAAAGCGGGCATTTCACATTAACATTCAATTCCACGCGAAGCACAACAGAGGGTCCCGGAGATGATGCTGACGGAACGGGCGGCTCATGAGGCACAGCTGATCAATAAACGATGAACGACGACAACGAAAACGGGCAAGTAGCATAGGAATCCAAACGCTGTCCATTAAATCGGGCATGCGAGTGATTTTCTTCTCCTCTGCCCCAGGCCAGAAATTATATCATTTCATCAGGTAAGGTCAAATATATAATACATTCTCCAATAGTAATCTAGTAAAAATGTACCTGTCAGTTACTGACAATCTGCAGTAGAATACCGAAAAAACTGAAATGAGTGACTGTGATATGGTCTCCGTCCTTCTGATGGTCCTTATCACACCATATACAATAGATTCATAATGTTGAATCTGCTTCACCTCTATTTCGATGCACATTCCTTAGTGTTCCAATTGACAGCAAGGTAACAGTTGACTGTTTCATCAGAAGTATATCTCTCTTAAGGTCTTTTGATCAATAACATGAAACCAAGCCTGTCTGTGACTTTCACATAAGAAAGTCTACCTGTATCAGAGGTTCAAACCATACCTTGCAGCTGGGGGGTTTAGTAAAGGGACACTGTGGGACAGAGCTGATCACTGTGCCTTTGATCGCAAGGGTACTGGCACAAATCACTGAATCAGCTGAGCTATTTCGTCACTGGGGTCTTGAGCAAAACCTTTGACCCCTGTTGCTCTAGTCTTGCTGACCCCTGTTCCTGACCCTATTTTCTAAACTCTATGTTACTTTGGATAGAACTGTCTGCTGCATAAACGCAATTCTTACAGGCCCTGGTTTATTTTTAAGATCACTATCACCATGTTATGATACGGGACAGTTTCTAGACTAAGTCCGGGCAATCTTGTACCCCTAGAATCACCCTTAGTTCAAAACATGCTCTATTTTCAAACTATCCAGGGGCTCCCCTACGCATACGCACAAGGCTTCTGCATGTAAGTAAAGTGACGATACATCCGATTGCCCCCATTAGCTGTTCCGTGCTTTTGCTAATGCTGGAACCTTGAGGTCTCCCTCACAGCTGTGTGTCTCCTCTTCCTCTCATTTAGCTTATTCATCTAGCTTATTATGCTGAAATAGTTCAGTTCACCAGGGCTGTTCCATAATTCATTGGCAAAAGTCGTTCTGTGTGCCGTATAGATATTTATTAGCAGACTGCTCAGCGCCTCTGCTCTGGTTTCCAGGTTTTTTTTTGCACTTGGGCTGATCTGCCCGACGTGAGCCACACAACGGCTCCGTGTCCCGACGTGAGCCACACAACGGCTCCGTGTCCCGACGTGAGCCAAACAACGGCTCCGTGTCCTGACGTGAGCCACACATTGGCTCCGTGTCCCGACGTGAGCCACACATTGGCTCCGTGTCCCAACGTGAGCTACACAACGGGTCCGTGTCCTGTCGTGAGCCACACATTGGCTCCGTGTCCCGACGTGAGCCACACATTGGCTCCGTGTCCCGACGTGAGCCACACAACGGGTCCGTGTCCCAACGTGAGCCACACAACGGGTCCATGTCTTGTCGTGAGCCACACAGCAGGACAAATCATCTGCACTGACACTGTAAAAAGCTTTGTGACAAACTTACTGTGCTTTATGTGCCAATGCAAAAAATTGATCAATGGATTGATTGATTTAAATAGTTAAAAAGTAATAAACACATACTAAATTAAAATGGTCTATTCTAATTAATATTCAATTACAAAATGCAAAGGAAAAAACATAAAGTAGAACAAAATTCATATTCAGAACACAATTTATTGTAAATAGAAAGCATTTCAGTTGATAAATTAACATAATTTCTGGAGTGTACAGTTTTAATCTCATTTTAATTGTACTACAAATAGGATGCTTTTATATGAATTGCGATGTTAATTGAAGAAAGGCACAGGTTAAAATTATGCATGAAAGTAATTTGAGGACTCTTTTTGTCAATAATTTAGCCAAAAATGTGCCAGTAATATAAAACATTTCATTGAAATTGTTTCATGAATTTTTAATCTAATCTATTGTTATATTCCTCCCCTTTTTCTTCATTTGAGTGACATCTGTAATATACAGTATATTTTTGAGGCAATGGTACCATTAGATTGAATATCCTCATTGCTGTACCAAACAAACCAAATGCAAAAAAAGAGCTGAAATCACAAAGCTACCTGGCAATATGAAATAACATGGTAACAACGCCATAAACGGCAGACTATAAGAAATATAAGTACATTGTCTATCATCAGTTAATCAAGATCAACACCTGATTATTCTGTAAGGCAGCAAGGTGCAGGGACTATTTTGTTTATGTCACGTAAAGGATGAAAGAAGTTCCACAGCTCCCCATATCCCCATATGTCCTGCTAACTGGTAATACATTTTTTATACTCACTTGTTCTAAGTTCTGTGCCGAGTTGTGGGGGTCCAGAGCTTATCCCAGAAGCTATGGGCACAAGGTAGGGAATTACCTAGGACAGGACATTGACCAAACGTGAGCTATACATCCAGAGGTGTTTTTGGACTGTGAGGAGAAACCCAAATATAAACCCCATGATGATGATGGTGACATGAGGAGAACATGCAAACACACACAAATAAGCTGGAGTGGAGACTTGATGCCGGTCCTAGAGGATCATAGCAACAGCACTAACCATTGTGCCACCAAGCCACTCTAGCTCAGGCTCTCTTATTTCGAAAATTGTTTTCTTAAATACTGAGGTTCTGATTTGTTGCAAGAGGTCATGACCTCCCAAAACCATATGTAATTTAAATATATGTGATAGGGTAATGAAAATACTGTAATCTAGCTATCATCTTTGACCTAGCTACAAAATTAAACGTTATGTTGAATATTCATCGTTTTGATAATTCAGAGAATTTATTATTTCCATATACATCAATTTTGTAGTAGTAATGAAATCCATCCTTCAGCAATTTATTTTGGCCATTGTTACAGAGAAGCTTAAAGGCTGTGACAAGCAGCATTGGGCGCATGGCAGTGGTCAGCCTGGAGGGGAGGTCCTCACATGGGGACATGGCAGTGGTCAGCCTGGAGGGGAGGTCCTCACAAGGGTACATAGCAGTGGACATCCTGGATCAGAGGTCCTCACAAGGGTACACAGCAGTGGACAGCCTAGAGGGGAGGTCCTCACATGCGTACATACTGTAGCAGTGGACGGCCTAGAGGGGAGGTCCTCACATGGGGACATGGCAGTGGACAGCCTGGAGGGGAGGTCCTCACAT
>JAODKN010000079.1:10046397-10071603 GCA_026774425.1 Petrocephalus zakoni
CGGGAATAAACCCTATATAATCCAGACATCACTGTGGTGTCACTTTAGATTGAGGCTTTGACACATCACACCACTGTGTACTTGGTTATCTTAGGCCATGATTATGACAATTCACATATAGGAGAATGATTTATTATAAAAGACTGTATATACATGTACAAATTAAAGATGGTGACAATATTGAGTTCCCTCACCATTACAGAACGAAATGTTACAGAATACCTTTAACTGCAAATGTAACAGACAAAAAAGTATCAAGGCAACAACGTTAGCTGTAAAATCCTGATTTTTTTTTTTTTACATTTATGGTCAAGACACAATGTAGTTCCTTGGGGTTGATTGCCTTAAGTGTCAAACAGGAGATGAGAGAATGTACTAGAGATAAAAAGAGAATATTCCCAAAGGTTTAAAAACAGCTGGAAATCTGGAAAAGGTACAGAATGTTTGAACTAAAAATACACAATGACAGTGATTACATGACCATGGTGTGCATCAAACTCATTAGTTCATTAAATCATATACAGATGCAAAACAGCCCCACTGCCTCACTTATGAAACACAGAGCAAGATAGCATGATCACCTAGCATTTTGTACTAACGATTCGATACGGCCTTTCTTTCAGCCAGCATGCTCAAAGACTAAACGGAGTAGAGGCTAACCATTTAGAGGACCCTTACGTATGGCTTATATTTACATTTCAGAGTGCTGAAGAACCACTGTTAGCAGAGCTACAGAACATTTTATACATCGCAAAGACCAATACAGAAGCTGTCCTTCGCTGGAGAAATGTGATGATGATGCAGTGTGATTTCGGATTGGTCCAAAACAAGTGTCAGAATGAACATGGAGACTACTGGACTTAGGACTCTGCAAAAAGCGATTTAAATATAGAATTACAGCATAAGACGTTCTTGGGGCAAAAAAAATTAAATTGAGTGCTCACTGTAAATATTACAACATGTTGGAAGTGGTATGGATTAAAAGCCTAGAACGCCTTCTAAACTGCTTACACATGTCTTAAGCAAGATAAATACATTTCATACGTGGATTGGAAATCTGGAAATACTTTAAACCAGTAGTTTTGACAAAAAACAAAAAAAAATTGTATTTCACACCCAGAACTCCGGCCTTCTGTCAAGCGAATTACTGTAGATAAGCGTTTCCCAAACCGGTCCTTGGGGACCCACAGACAGTCCACGTTTCTGCTCCTGCCCAGCTACCTACCAGGAGCCGGGAGAGAGCAAAAATGTGGACTATCTGGCAGGGGGATTGGAGGGAGCAAAAACATAGACCGACTAGATTCCAGAGGACCAGATAGGGAATCACTGCTATAGATGAAAAATGGCAAAGTTTAAAACCTGATTAAAAAACTAAAATAAGGATGTAAAAAGCACTCATTGACATGTTGCATATAACATAACCGCTCAGCATAATCAACAGGCACACAGCATTGTACTATCCACAACCTACTGCTCACAGTATATAGAATTTAGTCACATGACAAATGACCACAGAAGTAAGCAGGTTGTCACTCTTATTTTAATCCGGTCTTGGACACACTCATTCCCTCATCTATCCTTCAACAGTAGGTGTGATTCTTTAGTCCGCCGGAATGTCGTCCCATTAATCTGCATAATGCATGATGGACTCCACGTAGTTTCCAGGAAAGAGGCCCGTGACGCCATTGCAGACACCCTCAAACCAACCATCGTCATTCTTCTTGATGATGTAGATGATAGCACCCTCCATGAAGGACAGCTCATCGTCTTTGTCCTTCGAGTAGTCATATATCGCAACAACTGAATGCAAAACATAAAAAAGGGTTACTGTTTGGAAGGACCCAACAAAAACCAAGTTCATATTGAAATCATGAGCTGCACCTTGACTTGTGTCCTTTATGATGATCGTGACTCTGTGAAACTCTGAATTGAATTGGTTATGTCATTTAAACCAGTTTTAGACAGAAGGCCTTTTTTATGCAAAAGTCTTATGCAGTCAAAATAAATTTTTTTAAGTCTCTGTGTACTTTTGCTCTGAACAAAAAACACAATTTAACAATAGAACGTACAAATTAACAGTACCACAATTAAAACAAATAAGGATCTCCTCTCTTCTCTGAAAAGTTACCGATAGCGAGTTAGATGGCTAAATGAACTATACAAGGTCTGTTAGTGGTCGAGTCAAAAAATACATGGGTGTATTAGATGGTTGCGGCAAATACTGGGGTGATGTTAGCATACGTTTTTTAATGGCTAAGCTAACACACTTTGACAGGCATAACAGCATAACTTTACAACAACATGAAGATCATTTAAACATTATTTTCTTTGGCTGCCTAAGACTTTCACACAGTACCGTAAGCTTGCTTGACCTGTTGGCCCTTACCCTTTTCCAGGTAGCTCTTTGGGGCCCAGTGGGGGTCCCCATCAGCGTAGGGGTCACTGTAGTGCACCAGCGCCGTCTCCTCGTCCTCATAGTCCACGGGCGGGGGAGGGGGTGGCGGCGAGTCATCGAACATAAGCGTGTCTTCGGGGGGAGGTGGAGGAGGCGGTGCGGGGTTATCCGTTACTGGAACAGCGTGCAGACAGGCCTGGCGGTCAGAGCTCAGGGCAGGGGTAAAGCCATGGAAAGCTACAGTGTGTGTGTGTGCATGCAGACAATCAGGTATCGCCTAGTGCCACACAGCCTGATGGGTACTGATAACCAGCTACGATGGTTTACCGGCTGTTATGCAGTCCTTCGTCTCAATGAAAGTTAACGGCAGAGAGCACCAGGGGTCAATCTTAGACTGCGCTCATCCTAGTGATACCAGGGGGATGTTTCATTTGTCATGTGGTGTTACTTGGGGGGCAGTGGTGGCCTAATGGTTTTGGAAGCGTGCTTGTGATTGGGAGGTTGCCGGATCAAATCCTGAACCAGCAAGGTACTAACAGAGGTTCAACCCCCATGCACTGCTTGATGGGTGCTAAATATTTGCTGCCTGCTGCTAGGTCACAATGTCACTATGGGTAAAATGCAGTGGACACATTTCATTGTTGAGCACTGTGTGCTCCGTGGTGTCAACAATGAATCATTTCCACTTCAAACATACCTATAACTAATATTCATTTAGGCCAAAAATGAAGGGACATCTTCTAGTCTACAGGTAAGTGTGTGGCCTTGTGGGTAATTTACCCACCATTGACAACAGTGGCAATGTTAGAGACAAGACACAAGGCAGACAGAACTACAGAGTATGAACAAAGACGACAACATTAACTAACCCAGGGACAGGCCTCGTGGGCGGCATTCCCCTCAGACACAGCTAGGTGGCACTACTCGCGTCATGCTAAGTAGCATCGACGTGGACTTACTGTTCTCCTGAACCCTCGCCACAAAGCCTGTGAGGGGGATCTGGGGAGTCAGCTGAGGCATGGGAGGTGGAGGGGGAGCAACAGACACTGGAAACAGAGACACAGAAGTCTGAGGGAGGGATTGAAACAGACGACTGACCAGCCAGACGGGGATTAAAAGGGCTACAGACAAATGCGAGGGTAACTCACGAGAAACGAAAACGCTGAGGGAAGGACGCGGAGGCAGTGAACCTTAGACACACTCAGTGGAATAAATAAATAGATATAAAACAGCCATTTCCTGGCAGATATTCATGAGAATTAAAGACAAGATCTGAGTATTGATTGCTGAAATGTCCACTGGAAAGATGAATTCACAATAGTTTTTTTTAAGTCATTATGGAAGACGCCCTCCGGTTAATCAGTTCTGGCGTGGCCATGCATCCAGCTTCAGTGGAGGCTCTGCAGCATGATCTCTCCCGCTCTATACCCTCTGGCAGAAGACCGGGGGCTAGAATAATAAATAAATAAATGCCCCTGGAACTTGCTTTCCCTAGGCTATACACATCATGATCAAATGACCCTTTCCAACTGTCCCCATCGAAGCTAAGATGAACGGTTAACTCCACCCCTAGCATCTTTCAAACCTCACGCCTAACCTCACATGAACAGTCACAGGTAGGTTGAAGTGATTCTGATTCGGCTGGTGTTGGACACTGTCTTTATGGTCCAGATTTGCCTCTTTTAAAGCTAGTGTCTCAAGCCCTACTCTGAACAAACACAATGTACAGAATGTAAGACGAGGACAGCCACTATTTTTCCTGCTGTTCTTATAACAATAATTTTTCATTCAGGTTTCGGCAACAGTCCCAACCCTATCCCAGACAGACGGTTAAACATATGGTTTTCAGGCACACTGGGACTTCGAATCGAATTGGGAGGTAGGCAGATCCTAATAATATCTGACATTACTTCAACTCTGACTATTTCGCTTTTTTTTTTTGTAAAAAGATAGTCCTTGTACCAAATCCATGTGTCACTGAGAATGTAATACTCGCTTTGTAGCTAGACAAACATTAGCATATAAATGCTATGGCTTTTAGATTCAGAATCGCGCATGTAGCCCATACACACTCAATGTGCAGGCAGGTATGGAGAGGGGCTCAGTATTCTACAAGGGAATCTCGTAGCCTGTATTAAAGTGTGGGGGCGGGGTCTTACTTGAGGTTGGAGGGTAAACGGGGCCGCCGTTGACATGCGGCTGCGGCAGAGAGAACTGCGACGAAACGGAAGGTGCCCGGCGGTACGTGCCCGTGGCGGACACGGTGGAAACGGATGAAGTGTTGGAGTTGTGGCGCGAGATTTGCCGGGAGATGGTGCCGAACTGGGACATGGGGATGGGTCCAAGACCTGGCCCCTGAGGAACCGTGGATACTGTGAAGAAGGCGAAGAGAGAGAGAGAGAGAGAGAGAGAGAGAAGCACAGCATCCAGTCAGAGCGGCGTAGTGCAACCCGTCTATGACATCAGCAAAAGCAAGGGATGGGTAACGGGGTATGCCTCTGATCAGAGTGCCATGGAGAATGCAGAAAATACACAATCTGTAAGCAGAACCGCCATCTCCATCATCCCTAATGTCCAAGCATTTGGCAAGTGTGCCAAACAAATTACCAGTATGCAGCATAATACCATCTACTGCATAAAGAATAGGCAGAAATATAGTAATGAGGGAATAAAAGTTATCATTTCATTATATTTCCTTATAAATGATTTCCACCGACACTCTCGTATAATGCTCCGCTAGCTCCCGGAAAAGGAGAACGCAAGATCAAGCTGAAATAGCACTAATACCCTGGGAACGGAAAGCGTGCTTTTTCTAACTCTCACACAGAATGCAAACGTGACCGAAATAAAAATGGCTAGAACAAGCAAGGGCAGGCGACAGCATGGCTGCCAATTTCACTGATATGCTGCTGTTTAATAAAAAAATAAAAAATAAATGAATGAGTCCAGCAACTTAAGATTTATAACAGTCAAGGCAACCGATCCCCTCCCCCAAATTCTACTAGCGAGCAACCTGCTCTCCATTGTGAATGACCTGGATGTGTTGCTATGGTGACAGGGTCCTCTGCGCAATGGTTCTATTCCTGGGGTGTGGCCCCATCCTGTCATTGGTAGGGAGTGCAGGTTGATCCGTCTCCCACCTCTCCCTCTGACAGGCTGGACAAACGTCCCCACCTCCCTCACAGGACCGCATGGCCCAATTCACAAGACTCTCTCTCACACACAGACACACACACACACACACACCTTCAAGTATCTTTCTTACCACAACCACAAAAAAGCATTAAATATGGATCTTAATATTAATGAGTATTTAATGAAGAAGCACTTATCAAGGAAGATAAAGAACTTGTTTTTTAGAAATTATTCCGGCATTTATATCACCGAGCACCTATTTTAATGATGTATTTTAGATCGGCAATCTGCTTAAAGTGGTTAGATTAAAAGCATGATTACGCATATAAATAATAACATACACTGAACAAACATCAATAAGCCTATAGATGTTCATTTAATAGTAAGCCCATTATTAAAAAGCTACTATTTACACAGAAGGTGATACATAGTGAGACAGACAGTCAGATAAACATAACACAGGTTAGGGACTTTTGGTGGGTGTGTTCATCCAAATATTCCCTCGTGTGTCCGTTTACCACCCTTAAGAATATGTGCTCATTCACCTATGATACATTTGACCACATTGTGGTGTACTGCTAATGAGCACACAGATTACCAATTATTAACTGCTAGATGCATTTAGGAAGTCAAACACCTAACATGCTGTTCACAGCAGGTCCAGAAGCCTAAGATTAAGAGGAATGTCAAAATCCTTATACACACATGGAAAGCATTCTCCTTCTCAGAAAAATCATTAACACTAGATAAAACCTTAATCATTTGTGCTCTTCAACACCTGAACTTCTACAAATGCCATGGTTTGGACCCAGCCTCAGAATTCAAGATGGCTGCACCCCTCATCAACAGAAGTGAAAGCTGTAGTTTTATACTGTTTGCTAACACTTATTTGTGGCTTATTAAATCGTACGCACACTACTGTCCAGCCGCTATCTGTGGACATGTTGCAACTGTGTTTGTATGCGCAAAATACAGCATGTGCCGTTATGAACTAGTACTGCTAAAAATGGCTAACGACGAACCTAGCTAAAACTGGGGCCTATTCCAGAAAGCAGGATTTCCTGCTTAGCCAGATAACTGGTTAGGTGTGACATCACACCAGGGCTCACCGGGGGGCATGCTAGGTGGGGAGGGCGTTGGCACGGCGATGGGAAGTCCCATGCCCCCGCTGCTTCCGCTGTTCTCGCGGCTGCCGCTGCCCCCGCTGCTGCCACTGTAGGGAGAGCACAGATATGTGGCTGAAGGCTGAGGAGACTCTCACACAGGATGCCTCACACCCTGTGAGCCAGCTCCGATATCTCAGGCAGCAGTGGGCCACCTTTCCTCTCACCCACCAATGGGGCCCCCGGCACCGAACCAAGAGTCAAGAGTCAAGAATCAACTCAGCCGTATTCTCCCTATACGGCAATGGGGACGGCGCCCTATTCGGCTGCCAGAAGTTATTCCCGCCAACAACTTAATTAGCAGCAATATAGAAGTATTAGGAATATAGAGCTTGTTACATTGTTACTGGTCGGGAGCCAACAAAACGTTTTGCCAAATAATATAAATTATTATTCACCGCAATCACAGCAAGACACTTAAATGTTTCGGAAATCATGTGCGCTAAACAGAACTCTAGATATCTGGTAGAAAAGAGAGAGAGTTAAAAAAAAGAATGAGCGTTAGAGATTACATGCATTTATTTAGCAGTAAAGCTGGGGTCAGATAGCAGGGTCAGCCAGGGTCCCTGGAGTGACTGGGGGTTAGCGGCCTTGCTCAAGGGCCTGGGAGATTTGACTTGACGACCCGATGATCACAGGCAAAGCATTCCGACCCACTGAGCCACACACCGCTCAGTGTCAAGGTTTAACCAAGTCGGCTCTGCTAATTACAAGGCTGGTCCAAAGTTAGGGCCTGTCAGAGAGGCAAAATCAGTCGGACAGGGAACTGAAGCTTGCGTTAGATCAGCTAAGGGGTAACCCCAGCGACCGATGGGGTGTGGGGAGGTACCTGTGCGTCCGGGGTCTCTGGTTCAGTGAAGCGGTGCGGCCTGGGCTGTGCTGACTACCCAGGCGGGCCGGACTGGTCATGTAGTCAGTGGGTACCGTGGGCGGCTTCACAGGTTCCAGAGTTTTATATGGCGTGTTCCGTCTGGCGGGGAACATACAGCACATGAAGCAACACCATGTTTTAAAAAAAAAAATCTGATGATGAGAACAGACTGCAGAAAAATGCATCGAGAATTTTTCCGCAAACTACAATGTCTGGAAAAGGAAAACTTTCCTGCCTCATCATTACCCCGCACTATACACGACACGCCAACCAGCACACAGCTTGAGAATGTGCTGCAGTCAGGTCGATGTTGTGTCATTCGCCTACCCAAGGGTGCCCCGTCCTGCCATTGGAGGGCTGGGCGGCTTCTGCGTCGGCGGATTGGTCCTCGAGAGAGTTCCCCCACCTCTGATTGGCTGGTTGTTCCCATGCTGCAAGGCAAGCATTCCGGAACACCCATCATGACTGCAGAATTCTCAGTATGGTCACCAAAAAAATAAACACAGATCGAAATTCAGTATCGCCACGGACAAGAAGCGGAAGCCAAATGACCGTTTGCCAAACACTGCCGCAGAACAGCAACATAAAAGGCTGAGCAAATAAAAATGATACTTGAAGATGATGACTACCTGCTGGATTGCAGTATCACATTAAAACTTAATGAAAATATATCATCTGTTTGATATTCTAACAATTCATGGGGAAAAAAAATGGAAAACCAATCATTATAGATAAAAATTGTTAAGAGACAGCATGAAAATGGTGTTTCGTTTCTTTAAATACAAGGGCATTTATGACATCTTGTCAAAATATTCTGCAGCTGCATCGTACGCTCTGCCTGCTAGCCAGCCAGTCGACGTGTGAGGCGGAAGTAGGTAAGGAGCTTGGGGTGAGGCACTGCAGAGGTTATCGCAGCATACCTGTAGCAAAGCAGCATGGATAATGAATTCTTACCTTGGCTTTTAGCCACTTAGCATGGGTGGGGGATAAAAGGGAGGGAGAGAGAGAGAGAGAAAGCACGTCAGACGGCTAGCCTGCGAAAGACAGTGCAGATACTGATATACAGAACCCCCCCCCCACCACCACCACCCCCCTAACATCCCTCCCTGTGCAGCCCCCGCAGGACACGATATCATACAAGGCTGCAGATATATGGTAGCGGATTACGGCACGACTAGACAGAAAATAGATATATGGATCCATCAGAATGCACCAGACTCCCTCAAACTTCCATCCTGGAGATTAAGGACTTCCTACAGAGCCACAGATCCCAAAAGCCGGACTTGTACGCTGAAACAGTCATGACAGATATTCTCTGCTAAGAACGTCCTCCGATACAGTGAGTAGGAACACCAAATGGAAGGAGTATAATTTTGGTTTCTAGAGGAGCTAAAACAGCCAGAATAGCATAAATGGTCCCATTATAGACGATTTGCAGAATCTATTTCTCTGAGGCTTGCAGCAGACTACACCAGGCAGGAAGAAATCGGGTCATCTGAAAGAGGGCGAAGAAGTGCTAGACAGTCAGTCATTTATGGAGGGAACAGCGTCGCAGTCAACAGTGAGTCAAAAGACAAAGTGCGTGGAGATGTCCAGGGAATCAATTACACACCAGTTCCCAAACCTGCAGTTCAGTATCAGCACCGCAATGATGTATGGCAACAGAAAGTTACACGTTAACATTTCAGAATAAGGTCAAGCAGGTAAAGCACCGGACTTTAGGACCAAGGGCCCTGCAAGATTCCCTGATGGTGTATCCTGGTGTCCTGCTACAGAACACAGAATTATACAGCTGTATACAATAGCTAAAATAAACAAGACAATATTTAAGTACGACGACATTTTTTGACATTTAGAATGTGTCTAAATTGCCCTTAATGTGTAATTGGCATCCTGTTCATCCTGTGCCTTCTGGGACAGGATCCAGAATTGCTCTAAAGCCACACTGGACAGGTAGGATTATTACAGATGAAGACCTCTGACAAAGGAAAAATAAATAATAAAAATTGCTCAATATTAAATCACCCAACTGTGCCTGGGAGGAGCTCCAAATATATGCTATGACATCATCGCCAAGGCTTCCCAAATTAACACAATCACCACCACACACAGCCCCCAAGGCCCAGGCTTCCTGGCACTGAATCCTACATTATATCAAATGCAATTAATGTAATGCCTGCTTCTGTCAGCAACAAGACTCTCTATACAGAAAGTACCGCGGGAGAGCGCGGGGGGGGGGGGGGCTTTTGCAGAAAGAGAAAAACAAGGGTAGACGGAGTGGGAAAACGTTGGTGAAAGAAACAGATTTAAGACTATTATTTGCATTTTTAGATCCAGTTAATGCACATGAGCAAACAGCCTCTGCTAAACTACACAAAGCGAGATTTTAGGAGCTCCCTGTCCAATGCACTGGGGACTCCTTTTCCAGGTCATCCAAATGAGCCTAAAAATGCACCAAGGTCCAGGCGGGCTTCATCAGGAAGGAAACCGAGATCTGTGAGAAAAAGGAGTGGTGCCTCTGTGCTGGGCTTACCCTCCGGAAAGTGCCGTGACGCGGGACGGTGAGAGCCCCTGTGCTCGCTCCACACCATCAGTCACAACGGCTATGCAGCAGCCAAAGTACAACACAGGCGCCCTAAACGAGGCGGGACTTCCTGTCCGCGCTCATGGCCTGCATGCCGACCTCAGCTGCCGTCACTGAGCTACTTCTTTGGCTCAGTCTCTTCTCTTGTTTAGGTTTATACAGCATGGGGGGGGACATTTTAGAGTTATATACTCATGGACAAAGAATCCTCTATTTAGTACGTCCATTTAGTTTAGAGTGGCAATGACACTTCATCACTTGTTTATTATTATGTTGCTTAGCAGGGAGTTTTAATCCAAACCTAAAATTTTAGCCATTTATAGAGCTGGAGATTTTTTTGTTTTTTGTTTTTCTTAAGCACTCAAGAGACCACGCTCTTCCCCAGCAACCCCAACGGTGTCCAAGAATCTAATGGAATGAACCGTGAACCATGAAGTGCCTAAGTGGTGTTGAGCCCTCCATCTGGAGGACTCGAAAACGTTCTCACACACCCGCGAATACTTGAGCCAGATCCCAGTGAATTTTCGGCCAAAAAAAAAAAAAAAGCGTCAGGTTCGCGACACAGGACACCCGTGAAGAACAACACTGCAGTGCCGCCTTAGCACTGCTACCAAAATGAGAGAGATGTAGGAACATTACCCACTTACAGCATCTCCATATATGAAACATGAGAATATGATATAATATCGTTACCATACAGAGTAAAATGAAAACTTCTCTTACCCATCATCTAAAAGGACTGCGATACCAGACAGTAAATTGCTGCCTGACAGGATAAATTGCCTCTGTGATTTATGGATGGATGGGACTAAGGAGGAGGCCTTACAGAGTACAGCCACTGGGTGCTGATGTTATTAGTGACACCCATGCTCTAAAACCATGTCTGGTGGCGTCTGCTTACAAAAGGCTTTTATCACAAACAAGAAATCCTTCAAAATAGAGAACAGACTCCTGAAGAGGATGTTAGACAGACAAGGTCAGTCCAGCTTGGCCATCAGAAGCCAAGTGTGGTAGCCGTTTCCTGTATCTGGTAGCGCTGTCTTCCTGAATCCCGGCCATAAGCACTGTCAGCATATCTCCCAGCTGTACCACAGCTCCTCGCCCTGCTCATGGTTCCTCCTCTTTGATCGCATGAACACATCGACTGAAATCAATAGATGACTGGAATCTCTAACCTGGACCAGAAACCCAACTAATATGAGAAGATATTTGAGAAGTTTGAAAAAGGTATGAAGGCGCACATATACTCCTAGTGGCCTACCTTGACCCCATGGCCCACGTCATCCAGAACGGTGTAGTCGATGGGCTTCCGGATATACCTCACTGGCCGCTCCATGTTGGCAGGGGCGATGATTTTGTGGGTCCTCGATGTGTTCTTATTGGTGGTTAGGATGCCGATCTCACGCCTGGCCACCTTCTCCTTGTGGATGTCCACTGTCTGCAGAAGAAGAGAGCAGCAGAGTGAGAGAAGGCTCAGTCTGAAAACTAAGTGGGAGTCTAGTCAGTGGCAGTGAGCACAGATGTCAGGTATGATGGTTCAAAACAGGACTCCGCACTACAGACGGGGAAAAAAAAACAAACGATCAAACAAACAATCAAACAAACATCGATAGACCTGCTGATGGCCAAATCTACATGTGTTCGCTGATCGGTTATTTGGTCACCATCCGTCTGATCGATACTTCTTTCAGCATTTGGCCATTGGGGGGGGGGGGTACCAGTCCATCACAGGGCACAGGGCAGGGGAAATCCTGGATGAGATGCCAGTCCATCACAGGGCACAGGGCAGGGGGACACCCTAAGTGAGATGCCAGTCCATCACAGGGCACACACTCCCACAAATCACACATTACAGGTAATTCAGAGACAAAAACGTGCTTAGACTGCGGGAAGAAACCCAATTACTGGGACACACACAGTGAAGACGTACAAGCACACAGACACACAGCAGGGGCAGAATTTCAGACCCCAAGCCTATAATCCACTGCTTTAATAAATTTCTTGTTTCAATTTCTGTTCTCGGGCATACTTGGAGATAACGCTCATCAGTTTCAACTCCTGAAATGGCATCAAAGTGTTACAAATTACACTTCCAATAATTTCTTAATTGCTTGGGTAAATAATTTGTGGTTACACTTCATTAAAAACATGTTTTTGTTTATAGGTGATGCAACCAAGGGAGAAAAATTAGAGACAATTCATGCCTGGAGGGGATTCTCAGTGAACTATATGGAAATCAGATTAAATACACGCTAAACCTCAATCAAGGTAATGCCTGCTGACCGAATGATGCTAAATATAAATCCCTTTGTCCCAGGTGCATCTTATTTTATCTGCATGTCAGGACAGCGCCAGGTGCACGCCACGGTGGACTGTTCAGCGAGCAGATGAACATGAGCTGGGCCTGTTAATCCCAACGCCTTGCTGCTGAAATCACACTGCGATCAGCCCGCTGTCCCCCGCCTTAATATCCACGAGGCTAGAAATAGCTCGCGCTTCATGGGATTATTTATAGATGAATGGTCACACCTGGTCCGACGACTGACGGAACCAGTGGGGGTGGGATTTCTACGGTTTCCCGTGCCTTCCGGTCCTGAAGATGGACTGGGCCCGGGGCCAGCGGCCCCGCTTCGTACGGCTCGCTATGACAGTGCTGGAGGTCAGCGCATCCTTCCCAGAGCATATGCGTGCACACGCACGCACGCACATATGCACTTTCAACGTTCATCCTCTAACTGCAGCACACTGAGAAGGGCCTGCGCAACACAAACGCCCGCTGACATGCCTGCAGAAATTCAACAAAGCATTTTTCCGCTCCGTCTACGGGAAGCTGCACGCCACGCAAACAGCAGTTCAGAGGCACATAGCAAGGTCAAGTGTTTTTTTTTCCTCTCCGCACATCAAGCTTTGAATGAGTTGACGATATCTGGTTCATTGGAAGGCCCTTCCACTGTACTGACTGCCTTTGATATCTGTAGTATGACAAGAAGTTTCTGGAAGCAAACACCAGCATGCTTTTGATCTGACACCTGTTGCCAACCACAGTGGAGTCCTGCAGGTTCTCAAAACCCCTTTTTTAATACCAAGCCTGCCAGATGCAAAACAAAAGGCCTTGTGTGCGTGCACACGTTAACTGCTCAGCATGACGGAGCGGTCAGAACATGAAGCCCTCTAAAAGCCACTTGTGTGATTCAGTCATGAGACGCCACGTCTCTGTGAGAGTATTTCTGTTTGTGGCAAAGCATAGGGCATTCAGCACCTAAACCAATAAACACCAAATCTTACGCCAGAAACTGCGAACAGCTAAAACAGAAACAGAGGAAAAGAGTGGCAGCCGTGGGCTGCAAAACGCCAGCTGCACCCAAACGACCCTTCAAGGCTGTTTGCGGAAAATGAAGGGTGTTCGGGTGCCCGGTCACAAGTGGCAGCACAGTGCAGCACACCCTATAATTTTACTCCAAAATAAATAAAGAGAAAATTTTCCCTCGACCATATCAAATTATATAGCATAATTCCCCAACCCTGACACTTGCTGCACACCAAATATAACATTTCTGGGTATAAATGACCTTTCAACCAGCCAGCCGAGTACTATGTTAGTGTGACTCTTTATACTCAACTGGTAGGTAGAAATAAAAGCTTGGTCTGGATAGTCACTTTCTGAACCTGAACTTTGTTTTTTATATGGTTATAAAAGAAGCCATGGAACTGAAAGCTTATTGGTTCAAGAGCACTAGTGTTGAACAGCCTCAGTGAAAATATACAATTAGGAAGGAGAATACAGTAAAAGGCACGGAAACAAGCCCAGAGTGAGAGCAGGATTTGAGCCTTTTGTGAAAATGTTTTGGCACACATACTTTACCTCACTGTTATGAAAGGAGGTCAGATCACCAGCTCTGGAACATCATTTGGAATTTCATTTTTACCTCACCGCAAAATAAAAAAAGGACCCTGGAAAAGACCTTGAAGGCGTCCTATGTTTGCAGACACTTGGGAAGGATCAGGCCATTCGAGAGGATGAAATCCTTCCGGGACCCAGCAAACTGGCAGGGCCTAAGATATGCATATTCAATGAGACAGCCGTGATAACTCCCAAGGGGGAACCAAAGTGAGCACTGGGGGTTGTGTGTGCGTGTTTGCGTGAAAGACTGAGCGTCGCAGAAAATGAATCCTCAAGAGATGCGAATGACATTGAGAACTGTGTAGTCACCCAGATAAATGCCCGGCCTACATTACTAAAAGTACTTTGACAGTCGTGTGCATGGTAAGGAAGGGGAGGACCGCGAGGCATATGTAACAGAGATTAATACAAGCCAGGGACTGAATGGTCAGAAGCCAACGTAAATATCTTTCTGTTCTCACCAGATCCTCGTAGATTATGATGTTGGTTAGAGTCAGGAGGGGTACTTCGGGATTCCCCTGAGGACCATTTGAAGCAGTCACAAAGTGTGGAACACCTCCGAATGCGTGAACAGCAAGCTATTGAAATGTCCTTATTACAAGCCACTAATGGGCATCTCTAGAGGTGTCTAAGAAGCCTGGTAAGACAGCTGGGTGTTTTAGGTTGTGGTGGAAAGTAAAGTGGGAGGCGGAAGGGGATGATTCTGTGTGTCCAGGACCCTCGCACCGCGTGAACAAAGCCCTTGCTGTTCGGTGCTCTTTTGCAGCCAGTTCATGTAGCGCGGTAGATACCGGCAGTTCATTTAACAGTCGAGTCTCCTCTGCGTGAAGGAGCAGCGAGCTCCTTCCGAGGTACACAGATGCTGCAGAGGGCCTAAGTTAAAACGTTAAATAGAAAAAACTAACATACAGAAATTGTGAATGACGGTATGGTAATGACACACATGGATCATGGGCCCAAAATATGTCTGCTTAATCTCATGACATCGCTTGTGGGAATCTGTAGGGCAGTGCTTCCCAACCTGGTCCACGCTTTTGCTCCCTCCTGGCTCCCTGCCAGACAGTCCACATTTTTGCTCCCTGCCGGCTCCCTCTCAGACAGTCCACATTTTTGCTACCTCCCAGCTCCCCAAAAACATGATCAGTCTGTGGGTCCCCAACGACCGGATTGGGAAACACAGCTCTAGGGATAAGGAAGGTCCCAGATGAGACATCAGGGAGACCACGATAAGAGTGTTTATGCTAGAATGATCTAGGACTCCAAACAAGCGGAGTTCCAGGAATTCCTAAGAGTTTCCCGAGGAATGTAAAATAAATAGCAGTATGAAAATTCAATCCTCATAACTCAAGGCGTAAAACTAAAAGCCACTTGAGACCTGCGTGATATTAAATATGACACCATAACTAAATGAGTCACTAGCAGCCAATGACCCGCAGCATTTTATAAACTGCTATCTGCCTTTTTTTACAGCGGGGACTCCGCAGCAAGGAGTAGGGGTGCCTGACTGCGTCACTCCCCAGCAGACTGGCTGTCAGCTGTAACCTCCCGCTCCGCTAACCCCCCCCCGGCTGGCTTTAGCGCAGGTTGTCATGGATACGCGCTCGACACATGCAAAGGCCCAGGAACTAAGGACCAGAAATGCTTTGTGTGTCCGCAAGGGCTCTGGATCTCATCACGTAAAGAAGAACACCTAGCAATGACAGAGGGGCAGAATAGATAGGGATATTTAAAAACATATTTAACCATTAAGCGGCTCTACAATTGCTCAATGAATTATTGACAACAGAATAACATTAATAATTTAATATACCCTCCCCTACATTTTCACGTTTCAAACAAAAGACCAAGCTAAAGAACGAACGCCCAGCGCTTCCATTTCAGAATGCCATTTTCAGTCTGAAAGTGACCCGGATTCGGGCCAAAGTTCTCAGCAACCCTGTAACCATTGTGAAGGTTCCAGCTAACCCATGTTGCGGCTCCGCACCGCCTCCTCTCCTTCAAATGACCTTTGACCCCCTTAAAATCAGTGTTTCCCAATCTGGTCCTTGAGGACTCAGACAGTTCACGTTTTTGCTCCCGCCAAGCTACGAGGGAGCAAAAATGTAGACTGTCTGGAGCAAAAAAACATGGACCAACTACAGGTCCCAGAGGTCCGGATTGGAAACACTGCCTTAAGTAGTAAGCAAAATTGTGCATTCTAAAAAAGAAAAATTCTGCATGCTAAAGTTCTTTGGGGGACAAGTAGTAATTTGTCCCCAAAATGAATTAGGTTCATAAATTAAGGGATTTTGTGTACAGAAAATCATGTGGAAAAAGATTCTGACAAAGACTGAACTGAGTTAAACAGCAGTCCTAAATCCAGTTGAGAAAGCAGCAATGTGTAGCTCGCTGGGTTAGAAATGTGCACATGCTTTGAAGGGTGTGGGTTCGAATCCCACGGTAGACGAAGTAACCATTCCACCATTCAGCTATTGCCTGGAGCAAGGCCCTTAACTTCAGCTGTTCTGGGGTCGCTGCATGCGCTCTAACGCTCACTTTGGACAAAAGTGTCTGTATCACTGTGTTAAATAAAAGGGTGAAATGCCTGAACAAAATGTCACTTAGCCCTTCAGGGTTAGCTTATTATGTCAGACAGGTTTTGTTGCAGATAGCTGCAGCACAAAGGTTACCTCAAAAGGGGTTTGCTAACCCATGTGTCACTGTCTAGTTTAAAAAAAAAGGAACATCGGCTTGCTTGGAAACTGTTAAAAAAAAGCTCCACTTACTTAGGGAAAAAAATGACAAGGCAAAGTTCAGAGGGCAGCCAAGAAGGGTTTGACACCAGGGAAGCAGCACTGACCTGGGAGATGTGGTTGATGGAGGACTCCATCCTACGCAGCTGGGATGCCTGGATGTCCAGCAGCTGCAGCACATTGTTGGCCAGTGCGTTGATCTGGTAGGCGACGCTGGCCAGGGACTGTGTGGTGTAGGCCTTGGTCTCTTCCAGAGCCTTCCTCTTATCCTGGGCCTGGAGGCAGGGGGGACCCACAAAGAACAGGTCAGGCTAAGGTCACTAGCCGCAGGGCAGCCCATGGGCACATACTTTTAGGCTAACTATAAACCCTGGTAACCTGGTCTCAGCAACAAGTCAGGTAATACTTTTATGAATCCCTCCAGGAGGCATGCTACTTGTCGTAGGTGAAAACAAAGAAACAATCATGAATTTCCTTGACTGCAGACTTCAAAATGCCTACATAATATCTTTATAAACAAACAGCCAAGTCCAGAACATGGTTTGGGGAGAGCTGGATTCAGACGCCTATTCCTGACAGAACAAGACAAGGGAACCGCATGGAAGAGGACTCTAGTCCATTGCAGAGCAAACACACAAAACAAACACACTCACTCACTGACTCGCCTAACCACACATCTTTGCACAACATGAAGACATCAAACTACCTCGAAGAAATATCATGCGATTCAAATGAGCGATGGCACCGATCCAGTACCCACCATCGATACTGGGTTGATACAAACAAAAGATTCTGGATCAGATATACACCAGTGATAGGTCTACCATGGAAAGAAATCACAAAAGCGTAGTGCCATGTATCAAAAACGGAAGTGAGGGTCACATGATGGCTAGCTGTTCAAGAACAGGCATGTCAGAGCGGTCATGTCGGCTGTGTGGAAACACATTAACACTAACATTTGTGGTTATTCGTAAGCTGGCCATGAACAGTTAAACAGGAATATTTTTGGAGCATACCAAAAGATTACAGAAACTAATATAAGATGTGTAAACCAAAAACAACGCAGAAAATGGTTTGGATCACAAAAAGAATCATCTAATATGTAAGCATCAGTAATAAATATCCTTAAGTGTATGTGCATACTATATCTTTGATATTAAGTGCATATTATATATTTAATGTTAAAAGACCCTGACTGTTTTTTTGACTGTGGAATCATACATTTCTTGCCATAACTTTTAAACGTTTCAGTGCCAATAATATTGGATTTTTAATAATGAGTCCAAAATGTAGTGCTCCCAGTGTGTACAGCAGTAACTTTGTACATGCAGGGGCATCATTTGGATGGTTTGTATATTATATAAAATGGTCTTGATTGGAAATGACAATGCAACACAAAACAAAACTATTTGTTTAGAATACGTTTGGGAGCCCAGGTATTATTCGCGAATTTCACACCCTTCCACCCTTAACCCTCGAGAATGTTACTGAAAAATTGCAGAGTGCAATATGTACCAGGCTTGTGCTGATTTGTCTTAATTGTGAACACAGTAAAAGTTATACAAACTAGACGTCTTCAGACTTGTATTCTTTCTAATGTTTGGTTAATTACTACTTAAAACTTATCTGTGGTCAACTGTATATTTTGTGCTAGAGATACAAGTGTATTTTGACAGGAAACTGTTACTCGAGGTATACAGTAATATTCTTATAATTGATTAAGACATATCAGTTCATTTTTGTAAAAGCTGTTACCGAATATAACGCAGAAGCAGACTTGTGTAAATCATGTTGGCCGTGGATGTCTTCCTGTACTGTAGTAGCATGCTGTACTGTATATTCTAAATACAGATAGTTTGCCGTGTTAATTGAAATTAAGCAATACGAATATCTAATTTAATTCATAGCAGTTGATAGAGGGGGGAAAAAAATCTGATCGGGATCGACAGATAATCGAATTTTTAATATCGGTATTGGACCAGAAAAAATTACATCATGCCATCTCTACTTCAAACCCTAAACTGGTGCTGTGAGAAGTAATGGCACAGCCTTCAGAGCTATGGTGTCACCCCTCCATAAACCATTTAAAGGTCCCACAACCTTTAAAGAGCTGCCCTACACTAATCCCATGCTGCAGGGGCTCTGCTGTGGAAAAAAATGATTCAACATGCTAGTAATCCTATTTCGGATGTCAGAAAAAAAAATGAACCTCATTCTAAATAGGAAAACAGTTTGGCATCAAGTTATATCAAAATGTGGGGGAAAGAGTCGGCGAGCAGTAAAAAAAGCCACCAGCATGCTTTTCAATGCCTCTGACTTTGCAGAAAATTGATACCATGCAAGTTCAACACTTAACAGCACAGAAAAGGGTGAAAATGTATCAAATCAAGCTCAATTAAATTACAGTGTTGGTTAGACAAGAAAAACATGGCTACATAGTTGGTCCTCGAGCAGAAGCATGAGGACAGATTTATAGAGGCCAGCCTCCTCTCTAACGAGCTCCAGCGCATGCAGCCTACATCAAGATCAAAAGCCAGCGATACAAATCCCGAAGAGTCGATATATAACACATACGTGACGGCCTGGAAATTCCTCCGTGGGTATACAGCTGCTGCTGACCTTTTTTCCCTCGGATTTACCAGCGTCCCGCCTGCCAAATTTATGGCAGTTGATGCAAGTACGCAGAACAGCACAGCTGGAGCTCACAGCAAACAGGAACACAGCAGAGAAACAACCCAATTTGATACTTGGGAAGGACAAGCAATCAGTCATTCCGGAACTTTCAGGATTTCAGAATACTCCTGAGGAACACAGAACATCTGACAGACCTTTAGAATATGCTCCATATAAAAAAGATGAATTTATTCCAGTTCTCCCTCAAAGGCATAATAGTTTCAACGACTTGTAAAACTTCTCACGTGCATATGAGCTTTAAATGCTAAAAGAAAGGGAGATTAGTATAAAATGTAACAGATTATTAGCTCGCGCTCACTCTGACGTTCCGTTTGAAGGTGCCGTTGTGCGGGAAAATGGGGAGAAACAAGAGCAACTCTGTCTCGGCCGCCACATCACAACGCGGCTTTGACAAAGGGTGCCCGTTTAGAAGCGCGACTCTGCGTGATGGAAGCCCAGTGCCAGCGTCATCCTCCCGCTCGTAAGCCGTCGGTCAAGGAATCAAGCTTTTAAAAGTACTTTCGTTTTTCATGAAAAAGGGACCACAGGGAAAACTGAGGAGGCAATACCATCTAAATCCAAAGACTATGATTCCTTAGAAGCAAATGTCAGATCGGTAAAACCATAAAAAAAAAACAGTGGAGACTGAAAATTTGATGTCTTCTCAGAGTGCAACCACCCAGAAGCAGGGTTGTACCCCCCCTGTTTATTAGGCTGCAATAAGGTTTCCACTGTGTATGAATGAGGACCACCATCAGATACAGGACAGCCATGCTGACAGCAAGTGATTCAGAAGTGACAGGTCTGCCATCTTGACTAACATTCTGATTCATTTCCAGAATCTAACTACGTGAACATTTCATATACCGTAAATACAAGATAGATTGTGTTTGGGCTATATGATGGTCAGCAGGCACCAGAACGTTCACACCTCAGTCTCGATCCAGGGGGCCATGACAAAAAAAGGCACCTAAAGGGACCTCCAGGATTTGAGGCACGGTAACAGTTTCCATGGACTCTCAACAAAGAATGAGGCCAGCTTGGTAGAGCTTCTAAAGTGGTTAAACAGAATGAGTGCTTTTAAGCGCACTACTGTGTTACTCCCAAATCACAATGCCATTAGCCAGTCAAGAATCCCATTAGGTTTTGAATTTATATGATTATTGTGATACAAGAGAAGAGAAGGTGGAATCCAGTCGGCAAAGGAGGGAGCTAGAACAGCTAGCCGCTATGAACAGCAATGTTGCAAGGTGCTTATTTAACCTCTTCATATGCACACATCCCACTCACCTCTTCTTGGGTATGGGGCGTGGTTCAGCGTGTTAGGATTCTGTGCCCATGATAAGAACGTAACTAGTTTGAACCCCCGTTAGGCCCATGAGCTCCAGTTACCTCAGTGGTCCTGGAGATTGGCTGACCCTGCACCGTGACAATACTTAGAATACCTATAACAATATCCAAAACTTATGGCATTTGTAGCTATAACAATACTACATGACACGAACGTGAGGCTAAATTAGGGCTGCTTGATTATTGGGAAAAAATCATAATCACGATTATTTTGCTCAATACTGAAATCACGATTATTTAATAGGATTACTCATATTGCTCATTGACTCTGGAAACATATTTTATTTACTACACATAAAGAAATCAACATGAAATTTTCACTGATACATTCCAGTTGAACTTTCCCTTAAAATAACTAAGAATAATTTTCAAATATTATATAAAATAGTAAAGACAAGTACTTTATTGATCCCTGTGGGGAAATTCACTTCTCACCTCCCCCAACCTTGCTCTCCATCAGAGGGGGCAGAGTGTGGCCCAGCCTCAAATTAGCAATGGAGCGCAGTTCCACAATCTCTTGAAACAAATAAAGTACTAAATTAAAAATGAAATATAAATAAAATGTGAAAAAATTTAAATAAATAAGCAGCACTACAGAGTGCCTCTTTTATTGAGGACTGTGTTGCGAAGGACGTCGATGCGGGTTTGCTGCTGTGACTTTCCACAGCTGTGTCTTCAAATCCAAATTGTTCCCGCACCAGTGAACTTACTTTACTTTTCTTGCTGCTAAACGCTGCTGCTGGTCCATCTTTCCTCGCGTTGACTTTTTAAAACGTTAAAACGAGTTTAGCCTTCGGAAGGAGAGGAAGTGCGCGTGCGCGCGTCATTCGCAACGCAAGACGAGTATACTCGCAGAGCGTAAAGCGGCAAAATGGTTTTAATAATCGTTTTTTGACGATTACAAAGTTTTGTGATCGTTAGGAGCGGAGATCGAAACCGAAATAAAAATCCGATTAATTGCACAGCCTTAGGCTAAATGATAACTGACAGCAGCCTCTGCCTTTCTTATGAAGCTTAACAGTCTTTGATTAATTTTGGAGCATCAAACTGGGGTGAGACCTGGATTCTCTGTGCATAGTGACTTATTACAGCAAAGCCATGTGTGCATATATTTTAAGCTCAAATTCATGTATACAACAACTAGCAACACTGAGCTCAGTTTCATTGTCATTATAATAATCATAATTTTTAAATAGTTTCATATTGCGGGTGGGTCCAGATGGCAGCTTGCTCTGGAGGATCTCAAACTGTTCCCCAACCAGCTATATAGAGTTTTATTTTATGGGCCAAAAATATGTGAATACCATTCACTAACATTTTAAATCTAAGCGTTCTTCTGCAATTAGCTGGAATTGCCTCTACTCTGCAGAGGCGGCTTTTCATTGGCCAATGGAACTTGCTACTGGTAGGATCTGGCCCCATTCAGGTTGGGTAATGTTGCTGGGTGATCAGCTCCCTTTCTGAGAGTTTTCATGGGTTCCACTTCACAACTGAACTTGCTCCCAGATGTCTCCACTTAAACTGCATTTGCAGCTCTGGCAGGGCAGAAATCTGGCAGAATGTCTTGTTACAAATATGGCGTCCTATGCTGGCGCTGGGCGGTATGGCCCAAAGTTTGCATCACGGTATTTTTTTAAGATTCTGGCAGTCCCACGATATACAGTCCTGAACAAAATCTTAAGACCGGGGGAAAAATTACAAGTATTCGCATTTCGCACTGCTGGTTCGTAAACAGGTTGTAATTAGAGCTTTAAAATGGAAAAGGAAGAAACAGGAGCAAGAGACAAAAAAATAGAGAGAAGGGCAATTTACTGAAAACTGCATTTAAACACCAACAGGCTGTTCATCAGCTGATCAAAAGTTTAAGACCGTAGCCCCAAAAACCCAAAAACCCATCTAAAGGTGCCAAAAAGGACTCAGTAGTGAGTATCCTCACCGCTCTTGTTGATCACTTCAAAAATTAATTTAGCCATGTTTGATGTGAGCGTTTCCAGAAGTCTGGTGGGTATGTTGCTCAATGTGATGAAGACTGCTTCACAAAGGGCATCCATGGTCTGAAACTGACATCCGTCTTTGTAAACTTCCCTTGCCATCCATCCCTAAATGTTCTCAAAGAGATTTAAATCAGGGGAACACGCAAGATGGTCCAAAAGAATGATGGTATTCTCCTGGAAGAAGTCCTTGATCAGGCGGGCACTGAGAACTGCAGCATTGTTCTGTTGAAAGACCCAGCCATTACCACACAGACAGGTGCCCTCTGTCAAGACGGATGCCCGCTGCAACATCTCCACATAGCCAGCTGCCGTTTGACGTCCCTGCACAACCTGCAGTGCCATTGTTCCACTGAAGGAAAAAGCATCCCGGACCATGATGGAGCCTCCTCCACTGTGCCGTGTAAAAACATCTCCAGTGGGATCTTTTTGTCATGCCAGTGATGCTGGAAACCATCAGGACCGTCCAGGTAAAATTTCATTTTAATCAGAGATTAAAACTTTCTTCCACCTTTCGATGTCCCATGTTCGGTACTGCCTTGCAAAGTTCAAATGGGCCATTTTGTGGCGTGGGAGGAAACGTGGACATTTTGAAGACGGATCCGCCGGATCAGCACCGATTACATTTTTTGGGATCTACCACTTAACTTTTTAGTTCCATAACCCTCAGGATCTTTTAGGAATTTTAAAATGACTGTCTTACTGCATCCAACCTCAGCAGCGATGGCGCGTTAAGAGAGGCCTTCCTTGTGCAGCTCAACAATCCTGCCACAAAGACAGAAAGCTGATTTGCTTTTGCCATCAGGAGGTCATGACAGTGCGAATGCCTGACAGAAACTGACATGAAAGCCAGATTTTTGCATAGATTCTGCCTTTTAAAGGCTACGGTCATTTGACGCTAAGCACTAGTGCCAAACTGAAAGTCAATAACCTCTTCAGTTTGACCACCATAGCCAAGCGCTTAATTATACATTTGTGTCAGCAACAGGTCTGGCTTAAATTAGCCAATTCCTCTAATTACTACAGGTGTCTAATTACTACTTGTAGCCATATAGTGTGTATACGGTTCTCCCCCAGGGTCTCCACCCAATGGAATATGGCCAGAACAGCTCCCCTCAGAGCAGACCAGGCTGTATCCTTATAAGACGTCTAAACCACTTTTGCCGACTCTTCTCAATCCAAAGGAGCAGCGGCTTCATTCTCCAACTCAAGATTCCTCACCGTGTCGCAGACAGTGAGCCCAGCACCCCTGCAGAGGAACCTCATTTTGGCTGCTCAGACTTACAGTATAACCATGTTATTTCAGTCATTATCCATAGTTCATGACCATACATATGGAACGGGATGTAGATAGACCAATAAACCTCAAGCCAAGTGTGACAAAATAGCTTCCAATTGATCAACACAAACCTGTAGCTACCAAACTGATACGCCTGTCAATCCCACATTCCCTTTCCTGTCATGTGTGAACAAGATCCCAAGGTATCCAAACCCCTACTCTAAGGGCAGACTCTCCTCTCTCACCTGAAAGTATAAATGAGCTCTTTTTTAAGTGAGAATGATTACCTCATATTTGCATGTGCTGATTATCCCCCATGCTGCTTCTCTGTCCAGAAATAAATATTTTTTTCTTACCAAGGTGGTGGCGGACTTCTTTTTTTCTGTAGTATCAAGGGCATGAAGGCGCTGGCGCTTGTGGTAGGCACCTAAATACAGCCAATTTGCAAGGCAGAGGCATCTAAAGGCGATCTCAATTTCTGCACTCTCCAGTTTGGTGTACATAAACTTTTGACCCGCTGAAAATGTGATATTGTAAATAAGGGCTGAAACAAATCTGTCTCTTAGCTATTATTTTGATATTACCTCTTATGGCAGAGAAGCAGATAGCCTGATTGACTTTACACAGGAAACATGGAAAGATGGCGTGTGAAGTTGTGAAATATTGAGTTTGAAAGACTTTAACCGAGGTGTAAACTTTTGGCCTTGACTGTAGGTCGTAGTTGGATGAAGGCAAGGAATGACATGGTTTGCAAATAGCAGAGATGTCGCTTCTAGCTGCCCTAACTGGACACCCTTCCATCCAGGTCTGCACCTTGCTGGAGGATAACACCCTGTCTAAACAGTTTCATCTCTGTGCCAAGTATGTGGTCACAACTCTTTCAACATTCATCAGGAACCAAACAGCATGCAGTAGCAGACCTGGAACCCATCCTGTGGCCTTTCCCATAGCATGTACCAAGGCACACGATCATTGGCGTTCTCCAAGTCCATAAAATACATGTAGACTGTTAGTAAATTCCCACAAAACTACAGACATCTGCATGAGGGAGGAGAGTTAGTCTCCTGTTCCATGGACAAGACAGAATCCACATTGTTCCTCTTGAATCCTAGGTTTGATTATAGCATGAAGC
>JAODKN010000079.1:10132911-10143094 GCA_026774425.1 Petrocephalus zakoni
ATCTCCAAAACGGCAGGCCTTGTGGGGTGTTCCTGTTATGTGGTGGTCAGTCCCTACCAAAAGCGGCTGATCATTGACGTGCATGGGGAGAGAAGGCTAGCCCATCTGGTTCAGTCCCACAGGAGAGCAACTTTAGCAAAATTCCTTGAAAAAGTTCATGCTGGCTATGGTAGAAAGGTGTCAGATAACACTACGTATTGCAGTCTGCTGTGTATGGGGCTGCGTAGCTCCACTGGTTAGAGTGCTTATGCTGACCCCTGTCCACTGCTGAAAGCGCCTACAATGGGCACGTGAGCATCAGAACTGGATCCTGAATGGAAGAAGGTGGCCTGGTCTGATGAGTCACATTTTCCGTTACATCTTGTGAAGGGTTGGGTGCTTGTGCATCATTTACCCGGGGAAGAGATAGCACCAGAATGCTCTGGGCATTGGTCTTCTCGGAAACCTTGGGCCCTAGCATTCGTGTAGATGCTACTTTGACACGTACCACCTACCTAAACATCGTTGCAGACTATGTACACACCTTGATGGCAGTGGTCACTTTCAGTGCCCGCCACACTGCGAAAATTCAGGAATCGTTTGAGGGACATGACAAAGAGTTCAAGGTGTTGACTTGGCCTCCAAATTCCCCAGATCTCAGTCCAATCGAGCATCTGTAGGATGTGTTGAACAAACAATCCATGGAGGCCCCACCTCAAAACTTACAACACTGAAGGGATCTTGGTGCCAAATACCACAGGACACCATCAGAGGTCTTGTGGAGTCCATGCTTCAATGGGCAAGAGCCACACGAGGAGGACTTACATAATATTAGGCAGGTGGTTCAGTGTATAAAATAGTAACTAGATGACATCATAAGTATAATACAGGCATCGATAGTAGATGCACTAGGCTAGTTCATGATTAGTTTTACCAGTACTTATACAATAAAAATAATAAATACTTATAGAAACATGGCTCTATATCCCAAGGAACATTCTGGAAGCCCTTGTTTTGTTCCGCTGGCAGAAACTGTGTTTAACATCTTAAATACTTTGAGACCATGGGGGACCTATCTGATTTGTGAGGTGACCTTGAGATACCGGGCAGCTGCTGGTGCTTGAGAAATATCCCTTCTAGGAGTAACTAATCACAGCATCCAGGAAGCTCAAACTCACTCATATTATCTCGTAAAACAAATTCTGGGACGAGGCTGCCTGAAACAGCAGGCAAGTGTTCTCTCTGAATTTCAAGTAAATCTGCTGTGATTTATTCGTCTTTTCCCTCAGAGGTAGGCAGGTTAGACTGTCTGCTGTTGGTTCTCTGGGGTCGTCGGAAACTGAAACAAATGCGACGGAGGCAAACATGAGCCAGAGGAATGACCTGGAATCGGTGTAAGATGGACTCAGAAGGCTGGGGGAGGGAACTTTGCAGCAATCTGTATGCTAAACATAGGGATGTTTAGCTACTGGGAAGATATCAGTGGCTCATGAACCCATATCACACAATCAGCCTATAGCAGCACATGGAAGCCACAGATCGTGGGAAAGCAGTATAGAAGTGAGCATCAATGAACAGAGACACCACAGAGCTGCATTCCCTAGCATATAGTATCGCGCCACAAAACAGCAGAAAACATGTAGCATTAAGCATTCGGCCTTAAGTCACAGGACAGCAGAGAATTGTCCCCGCTTCGCCATTGACCGCTCGGTTCCTTCCATCGCCTGCATGGCTCCATGGCCTAGGAGGACATGCACCAGTGCCATGCAGACACTTTTCCAGGGCCAGCTTCTTAACCACCCAGTTAGTTTGGCGTTTTCGTCAATGATTGAAAAGGGGCAATTAGAACTTCAGAAGTGCTTTTTCATGCAACCCAGGCAAAGTGAGGGCAAATATAATACTCCTCTGGATGCTGGGTAGGAGAAAAGTACTCTGATTATGTCGGCTGTGTCGGATTATTTACAGCCGTGTGATTCTGCTTGCCGACCTCATTTCCGTTACTGCTCCTGCTTTAGACAGAGTTATGTTCACAGAAAGGTTAGTATCATGTCCCTGCGAACACGGATTACAATGAAACTACCAAATGTACATGATCTGTCTGTCAGTTTGCCATGAAGGACACAGTGTCAAGAAGAGGCTTTCACCCCTATTCCACATCTAGTGAACAGGGATGCAAACAGGGTAGAGCTGTTACGATTACGCGATTAAACTTGATTATTTAAAAGCATCGATCAAAATGTACCCTCTCGATTACTTGGCAATATGGGGGTAGGAAGACAGCATATGCAGGATGAGGGTCCCAATTAAGAGCGAAAACATCATTTGTCTGGAAGCACTTCACATTAAAAGTGAATGACGATGCAGCCGGCTGTCAGTATTGCAAAGCAGAACTTAAATATCACCACAGCACAACTGCAATGCAAATACATTTTAAAAGAAGACATTCAGGTTTGACACTCATCCAATAATGCGAGGTTAGCCATAGATATGTGACATTTAGCCTCTCGGAGTAGCCTAACCTGCCTTTAATTGACACCACTTTGACTTAAAATATTTTGCTTACTGTGATTCCTTTATGTTAAAATAATCTCTGCGAAAATGAAAGGGAAGCCCCTCCGCTTAGCGGCCCCATTTTGCATAATACGATGCATAATTCACCATTTGAAATGTGTGCCTGTGACCTTGTGGCACAATGGTAGCGCGTCTGACTCCAGATCAGAAGGTTGCGTGTTCGAATCACGCCAGGGTCAGCTTTAGGGGCTTCTGGTTGGAATGGGTTCACTTTCCTGACCAACAAGCTACTTGCTATGTCACATGCAGAGAGGCGTCTGCCAAATCCAGTCAATGACTGAGTGTGCATCTTGCCGTGTGTGTGATTGGTTCTTGCCTTGTGCATATTGTATTATAAATGATTGCACGGTGAATTGATCGGTAGATTATTTGCTTATTGATATTGATAGTGACAGGCCTAAAACAGGGTTAGCACTTTTTAAGATTTATTTTTTTCCCCTTCAAATGCTATCTGGACAGGTTTTGTTTAGACGAGCAATGGTAGTATTACCAACTATCATGCAGTTACCATCTTCATTAAAGAATATTCAGATTAATCAAAACAAATACACAGCACAGGAGGCTAGGAGGTCCATGCAAACATGAAGTGTTGTTTCATGCACCTTTCTGCGTGTCGTTCTTTGGTTACTGGTAAGCAAAAGGGAAGAAAAGGCTTGCTTATCACCACGGTGTGATTATGGTGAGGCGACGTGACCAAGAATGTCACATAAATACCAGAAAAAATAAAATAAAAAATATCACAATGTCAGTTTATTATTCCTTTCCAGTTTAAAGGCTGATTTTTGTTCCTGAGTGAAAACTGAAAAAAACAGGTGGTTAACTGTGGTTTTAAAGTATTCTTTAATGTCAGAACGTGACAAACACTTTGCCAAACAGCTGGGGCTCAATCTGTAAATCAGAATGTGCCAAAACGTGAAGGGCATATGAGATAGAACGATGTGGGCGCAGGTCCCGGAAGGCGTACAAAACACAATACTGAAAACATGCTACGTAAGCCTGCTCACATGCCCACTAGCTTAGCTGCGAGGCTTCCCTGCCTCAATTAAAATAAATGCAAGGTATAAATATTATGGCATTCATTTCTAATTATTTTAGGCTACTCTATACAACACACGCAAATGCCCACATGCTTAACTGTGGGGCTTATAGCACTTGCACTCAGCAGTTCATTTCTCAATAAGTCTAACTTATATACAAAAATACTTCACAGACTCTTCACTTGCACCATGACACCATGCAAAAGGTGTCACTGGCGACACATTGGATCTTAGATTATATCTAACTTTTATTTATTATATTGATATTGAGGATAATTATATTGCGATAATTACAATTATCGTTTTATCGCCTAGCCCTAGGTGGTAAATTTTGTGCTCTCTGTGTAGATCCGAAACTGACACGATGAAAAGGATGATCAGAAATTTGGACAGCAATCCTGTACATCAAATAAATCCCATTTTAAACCAAGCCACGTCCACATGTGGTTATTAGTAACATAACAAACAGGCGACAATAAACAGAGACTCCTTTCTGCATACTGACGGCTGTGGGGAATTAGAGGCACAATACATGTGCAGATTTATTAATTTATTTCAGAGTCCTCTTTCCAAATATAGAAATGTGCATGAGGACTTCATGGACAGCAGCGATCACTGCTGTTTCTAGATGTTCCGAAAATGTGAACAAGATCTGCCTGCTAATATGAGGCACACATTTCCTAAGTCTTCAAAAGTACTCATGGTCCACTGAGGAGAAGCTTAGTGTTAACTTCAGCCACATGGAAAGGCACCTTGCTGCTTGAGGGGGAAATGGGGTAGACAATAACCACAGCGAGCAGACCAACAAAATGCTCCAGTCACTTCACTGAGTGAAGCTACAAACCCACTGATTGGACAGATCATACGAGAGCTGTGACCAATGGATTCGGACGCTGCATCTGATTGGAAACAAGAAACAGTAATTAAAACGGAAGGACGGCTTCGAACTACTTGACCGGCAAGGAATTACGCACACCGGGATTGTAGGGAAACTGAAAATACTGATCAGAGGGAACTTGCAGACAGCGCCATTGGATACAATATGACCCCTATAAACTATAAATGGACATAATTCTGTTAGAAGGGAGGTTATGAAAAAGAATAACAGCATTTGGAAGCAACCCGTGTAACGAAACACCACAAACTAACCCATGGCAACTGAACAAAAGAAAAGAGGATAACTGTTTTAAAGAAATCGAATTTTAAAATAACACAGAATTTGCTTGCTCGTTATTTACCACAGACCTCATCTGTCATTCCTCGCTGTACATAGAATATTCTGATTGTCTACCATTTAAAAATAATTTGAAAACAGCCTATAGTGCTGGTGCTGCTTCCTTGTGGTTTCTGACCAGGATGACTACACTCTGGTTTTCACTCCATAAAAATGGCCAAAGCAGTTATTTGTTCGTGAGTAATTACATGGCCAGAGCGGGCTCATCCGAGCGCTCCAGTCTGAGCTGAGCTGTCGAGATCATAAGGGACGCATCTCGCGGAGCGGCGTGGCCTACGGCTGTCTGTGGTCCAAACCATCAGTGCAGGTTTCGAAAAAAAACTCAGTGTGATCTACGGCGCGCCAGGCGATTCCTCGCGAGTGGAAAGTTTTTCAGAGAAACATAGAAATAGGAGCTTGGGAGCCTGGTTTTAAAGGCCCAGTTTTCCAGTTCCAGAGTTTCCAGAGAATGTCGTATCATCTCAAATCAAGATTACAGTCAACGATAGTAACTCCAGAAGCTGGGTGATAATGAGAACTGGGCTGTAGTGTGCATTTCTGTAACGTCATACAGTTAAGCTTCTGTAATGTAAAAGTATCCCAGATATACAGAATAGTTGAATAATCTTGTTATTCAATATAACCTTTCCTGCGCTCGCCCAGGCCGTTTCTTATGATAACTGCTCGACATAATACATACTTTTTTGCTAGTAACTAATAATGTCAGGGTTGTGATATAGTAGTTGTAGTGGTAGCAGTATGTAATTTCCTTCAAGGTGAGTAAAGTACTACGACTACAATATTGTATTACTATATAGTACAGACAAAAGCAATGGCTATTAACGAAATAGCAAACTGCCCGTGTTTTCAGAGAAAGAAAAGTTTACAAGCTATCTATAGTGGTCTATCTTCCTTGCTATGAGATAAAATGTAGCTACGTAAGCTAAATTCCTAGGCCTGCGTTTTTCTTTTTGACAGCTATGTCACCTGTATTCTCCCTTGAGTTTTCTGTTCCTGACACAACAGCTGTGTTTTTCCTGCTGTTACAAACCAATTAAGAGACTGACCTGGTATTTAGCCAAGTGCCCCTCCAAAGAGTATGACAATGAAGCAACCACGCTGCTCTTTTGTGTACTTTTCAGTGAAAAGTGTAATTAAATCATTCTTTGTATGAGCTTTGCAAGACGTCATCGATGTCAACATGAGACTGGCGACCGTGCCGCCAGTCTTTAATAGATGGGGTACAACTCTTGTTTGTTTTCTGTTCCAAAGTGCCTCCTTTCCTGGGTTACTACTTACCTAAAGTGTGCCACACTTCACTGCATAGTTTCACTTCCATGCTATATTCCTCTAAATGATCCCGGTTGGCTGTTTATTGAATTGGATATAGTTCAACATAAGAGACACATATTTTGAAGTTAAAATGCAGGAGATAGTCATTTGCCTGAAGAGGGTTGCTCTGAGGTTTTCAGATGAAAGGCAGCCACATTGCGTTAATAATTACAGGCATCGCTAAGACAGCTTCCCCCTTAGTCCCCAACCGCGGTGAAGTCTCTGGTATTTAAGCTGGTAACTGTAAACTGTACAAATGTTTGCTTTGTTCAACAAAGCTATGGAACATAGTTTGTTTCTATAAGATGTTTCCACTCGGGAGGAGAATTTTAAATGGGTTCGAAACATAGCACAGTCCTCAAAGATATCATAGCCGCCTGGAACTGGCCACTGCCAATTTGAAAGGCCCTTACAAGCTTATGCAGCTTCTTGAAACGGCAGAACATACTTCTGCTAGTGCAGCCTGTAATTTAAGACAAGGCCTCAAACAGTGTGCATGAAAAGTAAGTTTTAATATGGTAATGTATTCTGAGACCTCAATGAGACTCAGCTACAGCGCTGGGTTTCTCGAATAATGGTACTCCTCCCCGTCGTCACAGAAAATCAGAATCACAAAGACTTTTACATTTTAAACGTCAACTATGGGTAGATGCTTCTTTGAAGTGCAGTTGGCTCCAACCTGAGAAGACAGACATTGCCAATATGAGAAGACACTGTTAATGCAAAAAGCAAAGCTGCCCCACGAAGGCACACTTAACAAATGCAGCCGCTAATATAAAAAATGAACTTATGAATATGAAAGAAATCCATGAATACTAAATAAAAATAAGTGAATGCAACTACTAAAAGAAAATAACTGGAAACACTACAGGTTTCACAACCAATAAGGGAGCAGCCCTCCATACTAATATAACCAGAAAGCTTGATATGCAGGTTAATATGTATACTTCCCTATCAGCAGCTTTCCTAATAATGCCCAAATCCCTTTCACAAAACGTCATATGCATCTTATGAGTCAGAATTCTGAGTAAAGGCAAATAACTGAGCAAGATTCTTGGCGCTCAATGCGCAGTTTAAGTGCCATTTACCATAAAACCCCTGGCATGCGTACTCGAATTCTCTAGCACCTTGTTTTTCAAAGGAGTCCCCCACATGACTTGCTTTTTTTTTGTGCAGAGGTCTCTAGCTTCCTTCTGGAAGCATCAGGGACATCTAAACTCACAAACACCAATAATTTAGTTTATTTCGAGAATCAGTTCATCATGCACCAGGGCCAAAGTAACATCTGCTTATTTTCCCCCAAACGTTTATCCAGTTAAGTGAATCGAAGGAGAAGACAGAAGTATGCATATTCACCAACACTAAAGAGACTAGATTTGCCATGCTCCTGTCAGACTGGAAATCTAAATCTGAAATTGAAAATGCCAGACAATCTGTAACTGTCGCAAGCTGAAGCAAATCCTTCACTGCGAGATGAAATTCTAGGAACATTAAGGAGGAAGTGACGCAAACTTGAGACTGGACTTCACTGCACTTTTCCTCCCTACGGCGAATTTTACAACCATATTCGGCTACAAGGAGCTAACAGGTGTTTATAAAAGCTTCCATATTAGTGCCCGACACCCAGACCTTTCCATGTACTGTCTGCCTGTGTCGCACCCGATGCCCATAAGAGCGATGCTCCTGCATCCCCAAGTAATGCTACAAACCGAGGAACATCATTTCTGCGTTACAGAACGTTGTTATTATATACAAAACAAAAGTGTGTGTATATCGTTCTAGGGTAGATTTGACTTCACAGACCACAGCTTGCAAATCAATACAAACACTTGTCTTTTCTGAGCTGTTCATGTAATTCTGCTAAAATATTTGAAAACATCATAAGTGAATCCAGGGTTCTACTAAATCTCAATAACAGGTGATAAATCCAAGCTGGCACCATAAATGAAACAGCGGCTCATTGTCCAAATGCTGCCAACAGGAGAGAAGTTAGGAAGATTTTACACGTTCAGGTAGAAGTGAGGAGAGTAGGTCATTACCTGCACGGCAGACGAAGTTTGCCTCGGTTTCCAAAGGCGACGTCGAGAGCAGCTCATCGTCAAACTCGTTGGAGCTAAAAGATCCCGAGTGGTTCCTGCGGCGCGAGTCCACGATGCCGGTGGAGGCTATGACGTGCCGCAGCGAGTCGTTAAGGTACCGGTGCAGCAGGCTGCTCTTGTACTTGGGTGGTGACACATAGTCGTCGCCGAGTGAGCTGACGGCCCGCAGCCCCGTTCCCCCAGCCGCGCTCTCCTTCTTAATGACGCTCTGGTACGCCGGCTTGCTGAGCTCGCCGCCGTGTGACTGGGTCCGCAATGGCGTCTCTCTGCCTGCCACAGTAGGGCCAAAGTCAGCAACCATATACCCGGCGTCCTCTTCATCGCTCGTTTCCCAATAAAACACATACTTCTACTACATGGGGTGCAGTGTGGCTCTGTGCCCATGATCAGAAGGTCATGGGTTTGAATCCCATAGCTGATAAGGTAATCATAACACCTTTGGCTCCTTGAGCAATCCGATAGTTCCAAGGACACTGTTGGACCCATTAAATTACATTTATTTAGCAGATGGTTTTACCTAATGTGACATACAAGTGAGAAAGCAGTCAGCCGGTCACAGGAGCACCTGCGGGTTAAGGGCCTTGCTCAAGGGCCTGACGGTGACATCACTCTGCCAGCCATGGGATTTAAACCAAAAACCTTGCGATCACTGGCACAGAATACTAATCCTCTGGGCCACACCACCCCTACACAGTAACTCTGCTCTCTGATCCTCACTTGTACAGAACTTTGGACAAAGGTGTCTATTAAGAAAATTGTAACAGGTACTATTTGTTTTCATTTGTACAAAAGTTATTTCAATTGCTGGCTCCGCATGAGGGAAAAATCTTTAAGATTCCTTCAAGTTCAAGTCAATATTTTTTTGTAGAAAAAATGAAAGCAGACATTCTTATTGTGTTTACATGTGGCCTTAAAAAATTAATTAATAATAAAACAAAGTCTTTATAATACAAAATCTGAGAAATTCATGGCCAAAATCAATATTTGATGTCAAATCATCAACTGCTCCGTCGGTTTGTCAGGAATATTCACATTCATTCTCATATAACATTAACAGAGGTGGTGCACCTGCCTGGAGACAAGGAACCTGGCTATTGCTGGGAACAAGGACCTGAACCAGCCAGTGGCAGATTACGCTCCAGTGACAGGCTGCATTTAACACATTTTAACCAGCAGGTGTCACTGTAGGAGAGCGGCACTGTTTCCACTGGATAGGCAGAAAGTTGCACAAGCAACACTGACCTTCATCCAAAGAACGAGCGGGGACGAACACAGTGTGAAGACTAGATACCTCATGCCAAGCATGATTCATTCTCACATTCCTAACCAAAAAGAATGAAGAGCAGTTTATGGATACAACGGAGGCTTAACAGCTTTCTGTCAGCTTCTGCCCTGTAGCCTCAAAGGATATGCTACAGTTACTGAGCCCCCCACACACCCATTATCACTCAAATCAGCACCCACTGACCTCTGGATTTCACTGCGGCTCCCCTTCAGTTACAGTAAGTAATAAGTGAAGGATGAGATGCTGAGCCTATGTGTAGAGTGTGGGGTCCGTACCCTTGGAGCAGCTGTCTAATAAGTGAAGGGTGAGAGGCCGAGTCTGTGTGTAGGGTGTGGGGTCTGTACCCTCAGAGTAGCTGTCTAATAAGTGAAGGGTGAGAAGCTGAGGCTGTGTGTAGGGTGTGGGGTCTGTACCCTCGGAGCAGCTGTCTAATAAGTGAAGGGTGAAAAGCCGAGCCTGTGTGTAGGGTGTGGGGTCTGTACCCTCAGAGTAGCTGTCTAATAAGTGAAGGGTGAGATGCTGAGCCTATGTGTAGAGTGTGGGGTCCGTACCCTTGGAGCAGCTGTCTAATAAGTGAAGGGTAAGAGGCTGAGTCTGTGTGTAGGGTGTGGGGTCTGTACCCTCAGAGTAGCTGTCTAATAAGTGAAGGGTGAGAAGCTGAGGCTGT
>JAODKN010000079.1:10143194-10160777 GCA_026774425.1 Petrocephalus zakoni
CAGCTGTCTAATAAGTGAAGGGTGAAAAGCCGAGCCTGTGTGTAGGGTGTGGGGTCCGTACCCTCTGAGCAGCTGTCTAATAAGTGAAGGGTGAAAAGCCGAGCCTGTGTGTAGGGTGTGGGGTCCGTACCCTCTGAGCAGCTGTCGTCACTGCTTACGCTCAGCCTCTCCGCGTTCCCCTGGACGTATTTATTGTAGAGTTTAATGCGCACAGCCCAGCTCAGGTCCGGCTGCCTTACAGTGTTCTTCAATCTGCGCCGGGCGTTGGCAAACCAGTTGGATACCTACCAGGGCAAGGGGCAGCATTAAAATCACGCTGGGACTTTTCCTCACTCCTAAGACACATGCACAGGTAGCTAGAAAAGGAACAGTATTATTACTCTAATACTGTATATTACTCGTTTTGGGCATCAAAACAATCCCGAGCAAAAGGGCACAGTCGTGAATCAGCCCAATCACGAAGGGCATAATTCAACTTAATTATTTCCCCATGGGCCTCTGCCGTTTGCTTATTCCAGAGTCTGTGACTTCACTAAAATACTTCCTTATATATGTGTTTTATTTTAGATAATGAAATTACACTGGCGCCAATTCAGTAACCGACCATTGCACATAAAGACATTTTTGGATGTCGAGTAAGAATAACAGTCGGAGGATGTGATTCAGGGAGGTCTGCATAGCTGGCGGGGCACGTCTTCGCCGCTTTGTTTCACATTAACTGAGCGGGCCTTGCATACTTCGCAAAGCAACATCACAGGTCCTTAACACAGCTGTCACTGTTGTATGCAGTAAAAAGGCCTTGAAAGCGGACATTTATTGAAAGGGCATCACGCGCCGGCTATTCCTCATCACCGCCCAGATTCACCTGATTGGCTCAGACCTAGTCGGTGCTGCTCTGCAGTACCGCCACTGCCTGTCTGCCCATAACCCAGACAAACGAGTCACATGACACGCAGGGTCCCCAGCCTGGCAGTCCTACAACGCCTTCCCTGTTTTAGGGAGCCCCTTGTGTCCTCTCTGCCTTGGTAGTCTGGCTTCTTCACACTATTCCAGCTGCTCAGTGCAAGTTATTTTACATGTTATTTACACACAAGTGTTGCAAGGAACCACGGTAGTCCGGTGGTCGGCACAGAAGCGACACATTTATGAGGCTGTGGGTCTCTATGCCTGTGAGGCCTGCACATCCTCCATGTTTGAGAGGCTTTTCTCAGTCCAAAAACATGCATCTATTTGGCATCTATAATTTGATCTGTGTGAGTGCGTGCCACTCCAGAGCGTCTCCTGCCTTGTGCCTTGTGTTTCCTGAGATAAGTTCCAGGCCCAAATGTATGTCAAACACTTATATAAATGTAAAAGAGTTAAGTTATTTTGATCTTGAGACTGACTAGGCAGGCGACCTCACTCACCTGGACCAGGGTCATCTGGGAGCCGAGGGCCAGCAGGATCTTCTCCGTCTTGGTGGGGTAGGGGTTATCCCTGTGCTTGTAGAGCCACTGTTTCAGCGGCCGGGCCATATCCTGCAGAGCCTGCCGCTTGTGTCGTACCTTCCCACTGCCCTGGCGGGACCTACCATTTATATTTGTGCGGGGGGTGGAGTCATTTAAGGTTAGCAATCATCTTGCGTTCTTACATTCTTGCAGAATCATCACCACCTCAAAAATATGTTATTATGAATGGTAATATATGTTATAAATGAATGAATTATGCATATTAGTTAGTCTGTTTAATTATTATTTTTTTATTTTAACATCTATTAACAACAGTTGCGTGTCATGTTTCCTGGCTAGTCCATATTTAGACAGCAGGTGTGGTAGAATAAACACTAATATAACGCAGCCAGGCGACAGGATACATACTGTACGTACATTGGGATTTAATATTATTTCAAAACAGCATTTTAAAACAAAAGCTTATAAAACATTTTGTGGAAATATCATAGCATTTAGACTGAAATTAACTACACTTTCATCCTGTTCTCCCTGTCATATGTCCTGGGCACTGACAAAGCCTGGTGATTAATTGTCATTTCTGACACATAATAACAAAATGGATCAGCTGCATTAAACCCATATGTGACACAGCAGTAGACAGCTACTATTTAGCACCCAGGTAGCAGTTCATGGGGGCAGTACCCTGCACAGGGCGCCACCTTACTGAACCAGCAACCGTCCAATCGCAAGCACGCTTCCATAACAATTAAGCCGTCCAATCGCGAGCACACTTCCATAACCATTAAGCCGTCCAATCACAAATACACCTCCATAACCATTAAGCCACCATCTTTCATTGTGGCATTTGCAGGCTTTTTTTAATATACATTGCCTGTTTAAATTTATTTCACGTTACTTTTACTTACATTGACCAATTAAAATAAGTTACTAGGTAAACGTAGAAAGACAACTTTTTAAAACTGAAAAATGCTGCGATATGTCATATCATTGTAATGAATGAATGACTGTGAGGATATTGCCTCTACAAGCTCCTAGTACTACGAAATTCGCAGCAGCTGTAATTACAAACTAAACATGTCCTAATTACGTCTCTAAGCAGCTGGACGTAGATGCTTTGCTCCGAAATCGCGTGTATACTTAGCCATTTGTTTCCTTTGAGTCGGTGTTGGGAATGCACGGCAAATGGAAAAAATATATATTTTGCATCCAGAAGTTGCAGTGCATATTTCTAAAAATAGTCCCTTTGTTTGCTCTCGCTGCCTCACCTCGTAAACTCGATAAACATATCAGCTGGATGAAACGTTCGTATTTGCGTGTCGTGAGTGTAAAAAGCCAGTAGGGCTAAGGCATTTAAGGTCGCTCTGTAAGTGCATAATGTCGCTTTAATTTTATCAATGACTATAATTAAATGTAATCCATTAATGATTTACTGCGGTTCTAATTCAGTGATGACATGCGGGGCTTTTGCACAAGCGGGGAGCCCGCAGAGGTCAGCATTGAGCTGACAATCCTTCCCGACCCTTCTGCAAATTTCCACTTGACCTCACATTTGCCTGAGGCGGACGCTCTACTAATATTTTCCTTATAATCTAGCGTATAATGAATCACCTAAAAAAAAAGAACTTGAAGTTTGACAAGTTTTCATAATTTTCATAATATTTCAGAATTTCTTGCAATCCAGCTCTGTGCAGTAATGACACTCTCCCAGCTGCAGGGATAGTTCCAGTTTCATTCACAGTGTGTCTATAAATTTGCTTTCCCCTATATTTATTCTTCTGTTTCGCTCTTTTTATATTACAATCACAGACAGACCCCCCCCCCCCCAATAAATAAATAAATGTAGTTCAGACACCGCTGCTCCACTGGCATACTTTGCGTGTTTGGGTCGTAAAAACATTGATCTGGGTGTCTTTTGCGAAACGCTGTCAGAATGCTTCCGTACTCGACGTACCCACTAAAAACTTGCTTCAACCCTTACTGAAAATGCTCAGTAAACCTTACTAATATTTCCAGATGTCAAACGCAAACATGGACAGTCACAAACCCGGAGCATACACGTCAATAACTGATGACTGATATATTTATGTATATTTATGTCCATGTCCTTATCAGCATAATGGCTGCATTCAAACTTTTCAAGCATTCGCCGCATTTAAGTTCTGCACTGTTTTGAAAAGAGCACGTTCTAAAAAGACTCAGATAACTAGCAATTTTGACCATTAAGCATTAAGCCACGTGTTTTCTGATGCATTAAATATATTTCATTAGATACATCTGATATGTTAATATAGTTCTTGTCTTATATGGCTAGTTCCTTCATTTAAACGGAAACTCCAATACATACCCAGATCGTCTGTGCCTGATGACATGGTTGTCCTTGATTGCGGGAGCGCTTGACAGTATATCAGGGTGCTGGCCTTCGATAACTTCTATGTAGTTTATGCTGCTCCTTTCTACATCTTTCGCGTTGTCCTCGAAAATGACCGGGTTGCTCAGCTTGTTGAAAACAATGGTGTTCATGTTTTTAATCGCCCTCCGAGGTCCCCCTGTGCACTTGTCTGTAGGTAGTCTATCGGCGCGTGGATGTTCAGGGAAAGCTGCAGATCCGGAAGCTGCAATATAAATTATGCCGGGGTTTTAGGATTTTTATATTCACATACAAAATGGTTTGTATGGCATGTATAAACGTATTATATACACGTATTATATGTTAATAAATTACTAACTTATATACAGAATACGTCTATGTATACATTACAAACACAACATGGCCATTCAAACTTTAAACATTGTACTTTTTACATGTGGTTTCACTGCAGAAACAGAAACGTAACATGCAAGCCATGCATTCAGTTAAACCTGCAAAAATTGTATTAACTTTTCACTGTTTCACTTTCCAGCCCAAATTAAGGTAAATAGTACGTAACGAAGCGCGGAGGCTTTATATTTGCTGTAAAGTTATTGTTCTTATTGGAATTTTATAGTTCTGATGGCATGTACTTAAAATCTCCTTACGTGCCATAAATAAGACGCGACTGAACCCTATAAGAAATTTAATTTACACCCGCAAGGTACAACAGTATGAAGCATAGTTTACAACTACAGCTTAGATGTTGCAACCGACGCACGATGCATTTCTGGTCTATTTCCCCTCTTTTGGGTTGCAGTAACCATTCACATTCACATTGAGAACTGAATAGCCGTTTCAAATGCAGTTTTTCTGTAAGTGATCGTTTCCATAATACGCAGTCCACAATCTCACTTCACACCATCTTTCATGATGCAAACTCCGTCCGACGGCAGTATTGTGCGCTTCCTTGCGATGCGAATTGCTAAGTGTAGGAAAGCAAAGTTCCATCTTTCGTTTATTATCCATCCATCCCTCAAAGGATGCTATAATTATAATAAGTCACATATGTTATATAGCAGTTACCTGTGACGGGGCTGATCGGCGGCACTGTGCACTGTACGGTCCCTCTCTCTGTATCCCATTCCCTCACATGTTCCCTGATGGGATCCTGCGCTCACTTCGCGCACAGAGCGGCAGCCTTGTTACTTTATCCAGCGAGTCGGCGTGCCGCACCCGGGAACATGAATAGCGCGCCTGACTCGCGTCTCCCAGCTAAACGGGCCGGTCGGCGAACATAAAGTTAATGCGCTATGCCTGTTTCCGGCCCGGAGGGACTGGACGGGACGCGTTGCCTGTCCACTTCTGGACGTCATCCATCGCACGGGCTGTTGTGATCGCTGCCAGATTCGGCTTCAATTTCATGGAAGCAATCTTTACTTAATCGGCGATGCTGAACACGCCAATCATTTTATTCTCTTTTGGTTAACATATTGCAGGTTGTGAGGCACCTGCGCACTCACAGAAATTCGACGAATATCGTAAAAACTGTTATATATAAACAGTTTATACACAAATATGTGCATCCATCCACCTACCCGTCAATATTCAAGTTATCTAGTCAGTCTGTATGCGATTTCGGGATGCACAAGGTGCCCTCTGTACAGGATGCCAGCGTACACCGAACTAATTCAAAGCATAGCGTTTTCCTTCTAAAGAACGTTTTAATATCCTCGTTTAGATAAGTAAAATGGAGATACTACCTAGACAAAAGGTTAAATGCAGTTCTGTCTTGGCTATGAGACTGCATTATGTTTTTTTGGCAATCTGTTTTATGGTGAGGAAGCACACGGATTCGAAATATCCTGCTGTTTTGATTTGCTGTAGTGGAACAGGCAAACACGGGTATAATAATCAGTTTTTCAATTACTGGGTAGCTGTAATGGCAAACTTACCTGTTTGTTGGCCTCAGTATTACTGGCTAAAGGGATAAATAGATAAATAAACCCTAGTCTCAGTGGCAAGATTCATCTGGAGCTTTTTTCAGCTATTTAGTATAACTTGGAGAGCAGACTGACAGACAGGAAAGCTATCAGTCAGCTTCAGCATTAATGGCTGGGTCACAGAAAGGACAGCTTGTTGATGCTGCAGAGCCCCCGTGTTTCACCGTCGCCTCCGCTAACTCTCCCACCGCCCTGCGTGAGCTGCAGACAGAGGAAGCTGGGAGCAGGGGTTTTCCTGTTCTCACAGGCCAAAGGCAGCGAGCCCACCAAAATATCTGGCACACTCTAAATGAGTGTTATTCATTAGTTTTTATATTGAGCTGTTTACTGTGTTTTTTTTCTGCAGTATGGTGCCCAGTTTCATATGCTTTGCTTCAGTAATGGCATACATTTAAAATGACAATTACCTGTTTATGTGTAAGAAATTAAATATCAATCCTGGGAGAAGAGTCTCAGACTTTGGTCTCTCTGTTGTATTAAATCTCAAATAAAAAGCATGTCCCAGGGACTGTACGCATTTAGCAAAAAGTAATTCATATGGACAGACATGCACTATGCTATTTTGTTGCCATGGAAACTGCCACTGTTAAGAGTGTCAGTTGCACGTCTGAGCATCACCATAGGACGCAAACAAAAGAACAAAGACCTAACTGCAGTGTCTTTGTGGGTTTTTATTTCCGTTGTTTTTACCAAGTTATTCTTCTTTAAATTCATTAGAAAGGCGATACCAGAAATGTTTATGCAGCATGTAACCACAATATACTAAGTAGACCTGTTAGTTATTTTAATCTCAACATTCATCTTACATTATTGGTGACTGCTGAAATCGGATTGCTTAAAACAAATTAACACAGTACTCAATGCAGCAAGTGTTTAAGAGTCTGGTTCTTAATTGTTTATCTATGTTCACTCCATTTATATCTAAGCAATCATGGACTGTATACCATCATCATTACCACCATTAGACTAACAATTACCATGCTTAAGAAAACAGTTACTTATTTTAAGACTGTTTTTATTCTAATAAGCCTAACTATACTCCCAGCCCATTACTACATAGTTGCAGTCTTTTAAAACTTTATTAAACAGCCTGCATTCCTTGAATTATTAATGAGATTTTTTCCAAGGTAATTAAAACCTTTTATCTCAGCTGGAAATGATTAGACTAAGTGTCGGAATGCTGTCCACTTCTCCAGATAGTTTACACGTCCACGGGAAGAGCATTGAAGAGTATAGGGCAGGAATTATTGAGGCACATGCTGTATTTCTGAACGTGATACATAGAAGGAGACATCCGTCAGTGTCACGGTCAGGAAGAACACTGTGAGACGTGGCAAGCTGAAGCGGCCATGCAAAGATGAGGTGGCTTGGTTGGTTATCTTTATTCAAAAGCCCTTTTGAGGCTATTTGAAGGGTATGGGTCTTAGAATTGGACAAAGAAACAGATGACAGAGAAAGAGGACCATCAATAGAATGACTGTGATTAGACAAGAATGTGGAGAATGTGGAGAATGTGGAATCAGTGTGTGAGCGTGGAACAATCAGCTGAAGTCAATCAAATGGTCATGACCATCTCTGGATGGTATGCAGGTATACTCCACATCTTCTGATATTCAAAGTATGGGTAGGCCAGTAGGTGGTGCAATAGTTTGGCACCTAGTCTTGCAACAAATAGCTTCAGTTCCAATACCCTGAAACTACCTATAGACAAACATTTTGGCGAAAGCCATCCTGTCCGCTACGAAATGATAATATTCTGTTTTTATTTTTATGCAGATGCATGATAAGAATCAAGATCTACTGGACAGAAGATACCATAAAATTGCTACCCCACCGTCCCTGCATTCAAAGCTGTCCCTCAGGAATGTTTGCTTCTTAAATTAGAACGACTTCCATATGTCTTCACCTGTGCTAAAAGCACGTGAAAGGGATGGAGCAAATGAGAAGGAGGAAGGCAACTTGCCTCTGCGTGATGATGGCTTGATATCTGCCAGGATTGAGATTTTGGAATTGCCAGATGGGTGTTTGTTCTATGCCCATCCCTAGCCCATTGTCCACCTGGAGGCATCCTGAAGGATAAGGAGCTGTAGGAAATGCTCTATACAGGTCATAGGAAGGCATTGGTTTTACAATACAAAGACATTGTGGACAGCAGTATTATCTCATAGACTCATGAACCCTGCCTCACTGGACCACACTGCGTGTCTTCTCCATGCAGCTGTGTAGCGTTTCTTCAGGTGCTGTCTTAGACTGATGATTTCATTTCTTAACAGCTGACAATGAATTAGTTGTCATGCAAGAAGAATGCCATCTTAAATTTCCTGCATTTCTGTCAATCTTAATGCATTTTATTTCTGAAATTGAACAGAAAGGAATTTCACACCCCGTAGTCAGTCCCTTCATCACCTCACAGCCAGTCCTGATCAGACTCATGTCACCCCCCTTTAGGGTCAGTTAGGAAAGTTAGATCTAAGTCAAACTGATTCAGCTTCCATGTTTTATCCACACATGTCCTTTGCAGTTTTGTGGTGGTCCAAAACCTATCCCAAAATGTATGGGTACATGGCAGGGAGTTACCCCAGATGGTGTGCTAACCCATCACAGAGCATGCACGTATGCACACAACCTGGCAACGCCAATTCACTGAAGAACGTTTTTGGACTGGGGTGGGTCCGGAGAACCCAGAGTGAGAACACGCAGACTCCACAAATAGAACCAGGGTAGTGATCTGGGTAGTGATGTGCCAAACAATGTGCCACTATGCCAACCCGTGGTTTAAGTCCCTTTATATTTCTCCTTACCGTGACTAACAGGTCAGCATGAATGATAATGAAATGAGACAAAGTTATATCACCATCCGAGTGTTACTACTTCATGTGGGTTACTACTTCATGTGGGTTACTACAATAATGTTCTGGAAAAACTCTATGCTAATAATAGATGCACGTGATGAAACACCATCTATCGTGTCATGGTTTAAGGTGAAACGCAGCTTGAATGGCTGCGACGTGCTGTGTCACAGTCCATTCTTCTCCCGGCTCGCCGTTGTTTGCAGGGTGTTTCATCAAAAACGGCCGATGTCAAGCTGCATCCATAAACTTTATGACGATCATATGACATTGCGGTATCCACTTTCTTAATTATTCGTCCTTTCTTTGCCAAGCCAAGAAGTAAATTTGGTTTTATAGTTAGGAATGAGGAGATTTATTGGGGTAATGAAACAGCATAAAATGTCTTGAAACCACCCAGCAATGCACATTAATTTCATTATGTACTTAACCTTTAAGGAATATTAAAATCAGGAAGCACAAGGTCCACGTGCAGAAAACCATTTTTTTCTTTTTGCAAAGTGCCAGGCAAACGGCTCTAGAGCAATATAAAAAAGCAGGCCCCCTACCAAGGGTGTCTTGCACAGTGCCTGTCAGTAACATGTCAGATGGGACAAACCCCATGTGAAAGGCCACAGCTGATTGAACATGGTGTTTGCCATGTTGTTGTGTTTTCTTTGGGGTCCACTGTATGTTTTAATGGCAATAGTGATGCAGGACTTTGGTCAGGACTTATATTAAAATGATCTTAAGCTTCTAGATGGAGAAAACCACTTCTGATATTTGGAAGGGAATTTAACTGTTCATTAGTTGCTTTATGAAATTTTTTGGACGCCATGCCTCGAGAGATGTGGGAATTCTTTAACTTCAAAGATTCTAGCATAAATAATTGAGATGCACTAGAACTGCTGTCTTTAGCATCATCAGTTTTACCTCTGGAGTCCAACCAATTTCAGCCAGTGACAGCCATGACAGTAACACAGTAGTAGCAGCAAAATATTGTAAACTCATACATGCAAAGAGGAAACGTGCTAATTTCAGCCATTGTTGTTGAACTTGAAGTCCAAACAAACAAACCAGTACATCCTTAACAAATCTGAGGTTTGCTTGCTGTTCTGCTGCTTAAAAGAAATAGCACTCCATGTTCCCTGAATGCTCTTAATGTTTCACTTTCCCCTGAATGAACAGTACTCAGATTGGGTTCTCGCTTTGTTTGGAACAGGTCGTGTAGCTCTCTCTAGTACCGGTACTCATGGAAGTACCCGGTGGAAGCTCAGCCCGGCTGCACTTATGCCTAGTCAACACCTCTACTACACTTATGCTTGTTTGTAATGTACCATTTACCTGACTTGTACGTCACTTTGGACAAAGACATCTGCTACATAAACAAATATAATGTAATGTTATCTCTGTCATGATTCAGATTAGGAGCACCCGCAAGGAGATCAAGATGACATTACTTATGTCTTCTTGTATTGCAGTACAATACCACTACTGTTCACAGGAGTCATTTCTATCATTGAGTAAATCCTTTCAGTACAGTTAGACAGAAGAAATACCCCCAGAGAAGCATGCTGGATAATGATTAAACATTCTGGATGGCCAAATCCTCAGGCAGCGCAGGATTATAAAGAATTGTGCATCTCACCCATTCCTTTCCTGCAGTGAATCACGCAGCATTTTTTTATGATCTCCTGAAATCCAGAAATCACCACAGACAAGGGCAGTCACAGGGGTAAACAGGTACAGTGAAATGAAAGGGACTGCAAAGGGTCAAAAACAGCGGCACACTAATATGGGGAGATTCTCAGGCATACACAGGAAATTAGATCCATGACCAGACTGGGGAGCACAGGACTGGGAAGCACTTTTATACAGGACTGACAAGGGAGCAAACAAGGGGCAGCTGTAGTGATCCACACAAGGGCAGGAATGAGAGGTGAGACAAAACAAGCAACAGGTGTGGCTCATTAGCCACACCAGAGAGAGAACAGGAGGGGACAGAACAGAACTTATCATACATTTTTGACTGAATAACTTCTAGTTAAGAAAATTATGTTCTTCTTTGACTGCAAATTGAGTCTGCATGAAATAACACTGAAAAACTCTTTTGTCAAATGCTTCAGTAAAAATCTTTCTTACGGTGTTATTAGATCACTCTTCACTGCAGACGGTCCTCTTCAAACACATATGTATGATGAAGAGATTATTTAACACAATTAATACACAGTATATGCAAAGACTAATGCTGAGTAGTACTGGAGCTAGTTTGTAAAAGATTGATGTTTCAGATTTAAATATTGTATCCTATACAGGGTTGTGGGGATTTTGGAGCCTAGCTAGGAAGCCATGGGCGGAGGGCAGGGAATAACCCAGGATGGAGTGCAAACCCATCAGAGGGCACACACATGGACAATTTGGCAACACAGCATGTTTTTGGACGGGGTGGTAAAGTGGAATAAAGTCCTCCAAAGGGACAGGGAAAAGACACAATCCCCACACACCAGCCATACACAGCCAGGGTGACTCGCACCTGGGTCTCCAAAGCAACAACCACTATGCAGAGCTGCCAATAAGAGCCAATCAAATTCCCACATCCAAATAATCCAATAAACAACCAATTACACAATTATTTACAACAGATAATCAATATGTTATGAATTCATGCAGGCATGCTAGGTAAAATATAGTGTACTGTGCAGTTTTAGGTAAGATTTCTGTATGAATGTATATAGATCTTTATTTATTTATGTATCCATCGATGTGATATAAAATTCTGCTTAGTTTGGATGACAGGCAAAGCACTGTAAACACAGTTGCCCTTACATATATATCTCTGTGGCACATATATATCTCTGTGGCTAAAGCTCTATACTTTTGTTCAACCGAGTAACGCAACCAGATGTCTGGCTTGTTTTGATCTCCACGTCCCGTACAGAACAGGAGCAGATGGTCCTCGCCGAGAGCGGCCTTGTAGGAGTGGACGGCATGCGGTGGATAGTGTGGCTGCGGACCCAGGGGAAAGGGGGGTGGGGGGCACGTGCTACCGCTCCGGATGGCAAGAAAAAGCAGATGGAGAGTGAGCATTCCGCTGCAGTCTGCACGGACAGCACTGCCAGGAGAGTGCTCTGGACTCTGCCCCAGAAGGCTAAGAAGTACAACATGCAATTTTGCAATTTTAAAGATCAGGGAATTACGGAAGGTTTTTTTTTTTTTTTTTGGCGGCGGGGTACCTTTTATTTTATTTTCTTTTTTTATCTATCCAAAACACAGCTGCTACTGAGTGACTGGATATCTACAAACTGCAGTAGTAGTTGAAGTACAATATGTTTTTAATGTTTTATTCTTAGTTTACTGTACATGGCAGCAAGAAAAGACGGCAGCAGCATAATTCAAAGACAAATAAATGGCGATCGTAAGAGCTCTAAAGCTGGGTAGCAAGTGCTAATTACAGTCTTCATGTCAGATAATAACATGTGTCTCTCATTGTCTAAGGCATTGGCTATGTCCAGCTGTAACTCTCCTTTATTATAAAAATCTATTATATGAAATCAGAAGTCTTGCTTTAAAGACTTTTGGGTCAAATTTGGCCAAATACAGTTTGGGATTTTTTTCTGATTGCATATTAACAGTAGTTGTGAAAATGCTGCCCTGTGCCTCCTTTGAACAAGGCTAAGGACAACCACTGGTGCGCTTCACATTAAACGGTTTTATCTGTAATAGCACGAAGGCAGTGACTCCTTTCAACACCCCTGTTTGGCAGCCCTGAACACACTGAACTATTCTCCCTTCCATAAAACTTGTATTTAAGTATAACTGAGCTCGCTTCGCACCTTAGCCTTAGCTAGTTGTAGTTGATAATTGGGCAGGATAGTCGATGCATTGTTAAATGAGGCTGGATAATACATCTGCAGACAGCGAATCCCCCTGCTGTGCAGAACTTCTCCATGCTCACCACCACACCCTCCCTTGAGCTCCCTGTGTATTCCAGAGAAGCAGAGCCCTTGGTTAGCGTTTAGCCGCTGCTTAGATTTAGCCATCCGGCAAACGCTTTCTTTTAAAGAGATGCCCTGTCAAGAAGGATGATTTGCAATTCCCCCGCTTTGAAAATTTCATGGGGCGAACATTTCTTGGCGTCCTATTAAAGGTCCGAAATTTAAGGTCAGAATGTCTCTTAAATACATTTTAAGCTGTTAGCAGGAGTGCAGATGATGTATCGTCATTACAGTACTAATGTCAGAGGGGGCTGGAAAGCTGTATTGGGAATACGGTATTTTTTCACAACTCACGTGTTTAAATGTAAAAGTTCATTACATAGCTGGTTCTAATCCCCCACCTTTCTCCACCTTCTGAAAAATACCCTCCCCCCACTTTCTTAAAGCCAGTACATGAAGTCTGAGAGCTGCTATGAACCTTTACAGATGCAGTTCAGGTGTCAAAACAAAATGAAAGCGTTTAAAATTTTTAAGAACAGAAGAGCGAAAGATGTATGTTACATTCCATTGACCTGATTTCATTCTGTATCCATAATTTTATGAAACGGTGCTCAAAAATAGTAATAAGAACAACTCAGTACTAGAATATAACTCATATATCCACTAGGTCGTTTTCTGGAGTACCTCAATGTTAAACAGTGCCACATTTCTTTCTGCGCATTTCGTTATTCAAATTTGGCAAATTAGTAGTATCAAACCATACAGCTTAGTGTTCCTCTTGATGTTCTTTCTAGGCTATAACGTGAAACGATATAAAATTCTAATTGTTAGATAAACAAATGCCTCTATGATAGGATTTCAGCCATATTTGAATTTGAAACCCCTAGAACAATGTTTCCCAAGCTAGTCAGGCAGTGTACGTTTTTGCTCCCTCCGGGAGCTGAGAGGAAGCAAAGATGTGGACTGGCTGTGAGTCCCCATGGAACAGATTGGAAAATATTGCCTTAGAATGTTTTGTTCTGCACTCCCCAGAAAATCGCACGTCAGTATCGGTAGAGAACACCAGGTACCACTGTGTGAGACGCACCAGCATATACTTTACAAAGACTAGCCAAATCCCCACTAGAGCCACCGAACAGAGATGTGCATTCCGTTCCTCTTCTGTTGGGCACATTAACATACTGATTGTCTCATTCTGTCTGTCGCATTGTGTTTATAATCCTCATTGCTGTGTCAAAGTCATTCATTGTTCCCACGAATTCTGAACATTCCACATATGGTAAGTGTCAGTTACCCAAAACTAAGTAGGTCAGTGTATATCATTTATCCAAAATTGACTATTATTATTATTTCTACTATTATTATTTTCCATTTTCCATAGCTGCTTATGCAGTATGGGGAGCACAGAGCACCAGGTAGAGGACACTGTGGATGGGACGCCAGTCCATTGTAGGACATACACACATGGATTATGGGTAATTTAGAGGTATCAGTTCACCAAAACCCCATGGGTGAATCTCAATACTAAGAACACAGAAGACTTTGTACTTGTGGTCTTGGCAAGATTCGTCTTGATTACCTTGCCTTCCAAGAGCAAACTTGGTGTGCAATGAATTATGGGATTGGTCTAGTTTGGCCGAGATATAACTGATCTATCCTTGATATTTGAGGCGGAGCAAGAACATATTTACCATCCTCTGTTCTTGTGATCTTGGTATTGGAACTGGTTTTCGGCAATGGAAGATGATGGAAAACAGGTACACAGCAACGGAAGTATTGTTAAGTACACGTATTGAGGTTCACCCCAAGCCTTTTGAAAGCAGGATGAAACCAGAGTGCCCAGAGAAAATGCAATGCAAAATACAAAATACTGTCCGTGGAGTGACTGTGCCAGCCATAAAGCTGCGATGCTGAATGACTGTGCCAGCCGTGAGGCTGTGGTGCTGTCTGCAGAGTGACTATGCCACCCGTAAAGCTGCGATGCTGAATGACGGTGCCAGCCGTGAGGCTGTGGTGCTGTCTGTGGAGTGACTGTGCTACCTGTAAAGCTGCGATGCTGAATGACGGTGCCAGCTGTGAGGCTGTGGTGCTGTCTGCGGAGTGACTTGTGCCAGCCATAAAGCTGCGATGCTGAATGACGGTGCCAGCCGTGAGGCTGTGGTGCTGTCTGCGGAGTGACTGTGCCAGCCGAAAGCTGTAGTGCTTAATGACGGTGCCAGCCGTGAGGCTGTGGTGCTGTCTGCGGAGTGACTGTGCCAGCCGTAAAGCTGTAGTGCTGAATGACGGTGCCAGCCGTGAGGCTGTGGTGCTGTCTGCGGAGTGACTGTGCCAGCCATAAGCCTGCGATGCTGAATGACGGTGCCAGCCGTGAGGCTGTGGTGCTGTCTGTGGAGTGACTGTGCCAGCCGTGAGCCTATCAGAGCTGCTCATCTTCCCTCGCTGCCCAGCCAGTGCTTGTGATGGGGACAGGAGTTGGATCTGTGGGGAGGGTTTACGGGGGGGGGTAACATTTTGTTAGGGGGCTGGAATTACTAGCTATGCTCCTGAACACACACACACACAAATTATTATTATTATTATCATCCTTCGTAGTTTGATTTGCCAATTTCTGTCATGATTCTGAAGATTAGGCATTTTTGAATGCAGGGATGAATGCCTGAAAACATTTTCCAAAATGAGAGGCACGTGCCACAAGTGAATGAAGTGAACTTCAAATCCAAGACACCAACACCCCTCTGAAACCTGAACAGCAAGTCTTTTCCTATATTACGTTTGAAAGGCACAGGCCCAGTACTGGCAGCATTGCCTGCCTGGAATACCTTCAGATGAACATTACTGGTAATCACCACCCATGTTTTCTGATCTGCACCAGTTTACTTCACAAAATGTTTTCATGACTGAGACTCTTGAAGCCAAATGTGATGATTTAAAGCTTGGACAAAACGATCCCTGGGCTCCCAGGAACCAACACAAAGCCAAGTGCAGGGCATGCTGATGTAACGGCCGGAGAAAAACAAATTATATTACAGCGTAAGGTACGAAGCACACGTGTCAGGTCAAGCCAGGGGTTCATTTGTTCATTTCATTTCAAGCCCGGGGTTCATTTAATTTGGGCAGGCAGGTGGCGGAATGGTTAGGGATGCGACCGTGTAATTGAACAGTTGCCAGTTCAAGTTCCCAACCTGCAAGTACCACTGAGGTACCCTGAGCAAGGTACTGTCCCTGAGCACTGCTCCCTGGGCACTCAAGTAACTGCCCAGTGCTGTGTCACAATGTCACATGGGTTACATGCAGAGCACACATTTCGTTGTCATGCACTGTGCACGGTGCTGTGTCACAATGTCACATGGGTTAAATGCAGAGCACACATTTCGTTGTCATGCACTGTGCACAGTGGTGTGTCAACAATGACAGTTAATCATCTTTCCTTTCACTATCATTTTTAAGGGGGCTTTTCGATTCCCATTGTTCATGTCCGCGCTTCACCGGAAACGTACCACCGTTCCTGGATAGGCCCAGTCCCCAAAGGTCGACCACTGATCAGAACATAACGAGCTGAGAAACCGCAGTGCCGGCCTGGCTGTATAAACAATGCGAAGAAGACATTCATCTCGCGGAAGCCACTCAAGTGACAGCTTCCTGTTTCTGTCTCAGCTCCACGCGGCATAAACGAAATTCAATATTTTAATGTGAAGGTGTTTCGGTTTGAATTACAGAGAAAACAGTTTTTTAAAACTTTTTTTGTAAGGTTTCCAACTGTGTGGAAGGGTCTTTTAATATTGATTTTTGTTAATAACATTGTAGAATTAAATATGAAGTGTTTTTTTACCCTTCCTGATTACTTGTCGAATTACTTGTCAGCTGAGAATAAAATACACTCAGCTTTTTGTCTGGAATGACAGACCTCAGACTAATGCGTTTTCCAGGGTGAACCGTTTTCTTTTCAAAGCTTAATTTCCTCGACTTAAGGCTTATGGGACTGAAACATGCACCACTGAGGTAGCTGGGAAGGAAGACGCATCCTAAATGGGACCCATAAATGAAAGCTGGTGCTCATGAAGAACAGCCTTTAAATCCTTGAATATGTATGCATGTCTCGTGAGTATGCGCTGTGGATGCTAATGCTCTGCATCAAATGAAATGCTGTCTCCTCTGATATCCATAAACTGTGATATATATACAGTATTAATCAATTCTCAGGACAGAACTACGGCTGAGTACTACATCATGAGGATGGTGCAGTGATTCACAAACAAGGTAGTGCATCTGAATCATTTTCAGGTGGGCTTAGAATGTACATTTATAGAATTTACCTTTACAGCATTTGGAGGATGTCCTTAGTCACTCCATTAGTGACTACCTTCTCGTACTGGTTCAACAGAACCCAGGCTAAGAATACAATCTGTCTAAGACTCTGTTGGGAACTACAGGTTTTTTTTTTATATTACAATACTAAAAATTACTTCTAGAATTACTTCTGGAACGAAAGACGTTGAAGACACCCAGTGACTCAGCTTTTCAGACATCTAGGGGGAGTTCATTGCACCACATAGATGCCAAAACAGAGTAGAGCCTAGATGCATGTCTTCCTTGCACCTTGAGATATGGTGGGACCAGTCGAGCAGTGCTGGCGGATCGGAGATGAATGGTCAAAGAGAATCAGAACACCAAACTGGTAATACATAGATTTTTTCCCCTCTCTCACAGATCTTTCAAGTTGAACTTGATTGAACTGGACATTAATGATTTATTTCTTTTTTAACACCAGCTTTTCAGTTCAGCAGCTTACAGCACTGTGGTTCATGTGAAGCCGTGAACCGCACTGGCTGTAAATGAAACTCCAGCACAAAGTGCACGATTAAACGAACATGGGAAAAAATATTTGGCTGCAACTGCAAAACCACTTAAGCATTTATAGCGCATTCAAAAAAGAGGGAATTACTCTAAATTTGCACGATTAAAACTTTTTTTTTTTTTGCTCATTTATATGCAGCTACAAAACAATTATATTATTTCTTA